>JADGMU010000037.1:0-22500 GCA_016920895.1 Vaccinium myrtillus | reverse complement strand
TTAAGGTCCAACGCGAAGATTTGGCAAAAAAAAATACCCGGAAGGGCTTGATCGGGGCAGTTTTTCACAAAAACGCTATAAAAACAGTTTTATGAAAAACTGCCCCAATCAAGCCCTTCCGGGTATTTTTTTTTGCCAAATCTTCGCATTGGACCTTAAAATCACGTTTTAAACACATCTAACGGTTCGGATTTTCAAAAAAATATTGGGAAGGTGGAGGTCCGGACGTTATAAAATCCGGGAGTTTGGATTGGAAGTTTTTTGTATATATATATATATATTAATATTATATTGCCGTGTCCCCCGCCGTATCCGTGTCCATTTTTTCAGAATTGCCGTGTCCGTATCCGTGTCTGTGCTTCTTAGGTGACCTGCATATCACTAACGGTCTTTTACCCATGCATTCTCTTTGCTAGGTCTGGTGCCACCGGTCATCGAGATCTCCTCCGGTACCGAGAGCTCAGATTCCGAAACCTCCAGCACGCCGCTTTCAATCTCGTCCATATAGTCAACCGTTTAAGGTCTCAGCAAAACACCTGCCGAGAGATCGTGACCATGGACCACCAGTGGGATGATCACATGAATGAAACACCCCTTCAGTCGATTCCTCCTGACCCCAAACCATCTAATCATGATGAGTTTTTCGAAGAGGTTGAAGAGGACGCCTCAGATGGTTTCCTCGACGATAGCAATGCCACCGAGTCGGATGACCGCTCGGAATGGGGACCCACCGAAACGACCACGAGCACTGAACCCACTACTAGTGCCGGCGCCGAACAAGATACTGATGCCACGGCTGAGGTTGAGCAGGCTATACTTGCCGAAATCGGGGTGACGGAGTCCAGGGGGAATAGGACATCCGGAGGGGCCTCAAGTAGTGGGAAGAAGGAGCCCTCTTGCGCTTACCTCCACTACTTCACAAAGGGAGATGCTGGCTACGCCCGGTTTGTAGATAAGTATGACATCCCCGAGGGGGTGTCAGTGACACTTCATCCCAAGGGGACGGTCCTCAATTACGTGCCAAACCATATAAACATCCCATTAATGGCGATCACAAAGGGCGGGGTCAGGTTCCCTATGAACACCTTCATCCGGGCGGTGCTGAACACTTACCACTTGCCCCCAGATCAGCTGAGTGCCAACAGTTATCGGATAATTAACTCCGTGTACGAGCTGAAGCTGAGGGACAATTTGGAGCTTCAGGTGTGGGATTTGTTTGAAATTTATGCGATGTCTCGGAATGCGAAGTTCGGGAGATACTTCCTGATGACCAGGCCCGAGAAAAAGCAAATAGTTGAGCACCTTCTCCATGTTCAGGCTGTATGACCAAGTGGTTGAGCTCAATGTACAAGCGCCGAGCCGACGCTGCTTTGGAGAAGGTGCAAACGGCTTAGAGCAATGCCGAGCAGCTTAGAGCTGAGAACGAAAAGCTGAAGAAGGATATTATTGACTGGAAAGAGAGATCAGATCAGAGATTGGAGCAAGTGAATGCCGAGAATGCAAAGGCTTTGGAGGATGTCGGGCAAGAAGGCTACAACGCCGGGTTCGGTGAAGCCAGGGAGGCTTATGTTGCTGACATTTATAGGCTAATCAAGAACAGAGAGAAGAAGGGCTTCAGCAAGGGCTATATTTATGCATGTGACGTCTTTAAGATCCCAGCCGAAGACCCAAAACGTGAAGCGCCTGAAATGCCAGACTCTCCGTCGCCGAAGCGACTCCTGAAGGAGGAAATGCTGAGGCAACGCCTAAGCCCGAGAAGCCTACTGACGAGACTCCTCTTGAGCAGACTACTCCTTCAGAGAACACCGACAATGTAGCAATCAACCTTTCTCCGTAGGGTAGGACTTCAAACTTTTTGTCTTTGTTTTAGTTTTTTGTTAAACTGGACGGCTCCGGACAATTGGAGTTTGTCGTGTCAGGGGGTTTGTAATCTTCAAAACAGGTTTTAACTGGGGTGGCACCGAACAAGTAGCACCAAGCCATGCTCCGGTTTCACCGTGATGGTGACGATTTCGTCTCTGGAATTTTACCAATGTTTGCATGGAATGTATGAATGTTTTGACTTTGCATGTTTTTATTGTTAACTATATATGTGCTAGCCCCTGCTTCGGGACAAGTCAAAGAATAGGTTGCTCGGCTTGTGCCGAAGCAAATTTAAGTTTGATGGAATTTTTTCCAATATACTTATAAAAAAAAATCCCCTAATAGCCCCTACTTCGGGACAAGTCAGGAAAAACGTTGCTCGGCTTGTGCCGAAGCAATACTAGATAGATGAAAATTTTCCAACACTTGGAAAAAAAAATTCCCTTGATAGCCCCAGCCAAGGAAAACGTTGCTCGGCATGTGCCGAAGCAATACTAGATAGATGAAAATTTTCCAACACTTGGAAAAAAAATTCCCTTGATAGCCCATGCTTCGGGACAAGTCAAGGAAAACGTTGCTCAGCTTGTGCCGAAGTAATACTAGATAGATGAAAATTTTCCAACACTTGTGTTAAAGCATCCAACTCAAAACCAATTGGCATTGAGTGGAGAGGCCGCCCAAGCTCATATACTAGACTCGGAGGTTATAATTAACCAATGTGGGACAAGCTCTAACACTCCCCCGCACGTGCGACCCCTGACCTGCACGTGGAGAGTTAAACAACAGATCCACAACATTGGGATCACAACGAAACAAGGTGCACTTATGGCACAAACAACGGGGTAATAACCAAGAAAGTCTTGTCCAAAATCCTCTGAAAGCCTAGCTCTGATACCATGTTAAAGCATCCAACTCAAAACCAATTGGCATTGAGTGGAGAGGCCGCCCAGGCTCATATACTAGACTCGGAGGTTATAATTAACCAATGTGGGACAAGCTCTAACAACTTGGGAAAAATTCCACCATGGTGCTAGAAGGAACACCGGGCCTTGTTTGAAGAGGGATTTCGGTGATCATTTCCGAGGTGTTAGCAGGAACACCAAACCTTGATAAGTAATTTACACAGAAAGTAACCTAACTAAACAATAGTTCTAAAGAAAGTTTCACTTCTCATTAATCATCCAAACACAAAAGTTGAAAAGATAATTGATTGAAAAAGAACGAGGGGGCAAAACAAGTAGCCCAAAGATTTTTCTTCTCAAGCATAAAATTTCCTAAGTTTAGTGGCATTCCAAGGATTGCCGATAGGTGTGCCGTCCATCTCTGCCAACTTATATGATCCGTGTCCAGCCTTCGCAATGATGCGAAAGGGGCCTTCGTAGTTCGGTTTGAATTTAGTCTTCTTGTACTTCTGAACCACCTCCCGGAGGACGAGGTCATCTATATTGAAGGGCCTCATCCGGACATTCTTGTTATACCCCCGAGCAACCTCTTGCTAATATGAGGCATGTTTCAGATGAGCTTCTTCCCTGAGCTCTTCGGCTAGGTCAAGCTCCCTGTCCATAGCCTCATCATTGGTCGGCATCAAAACTTTCATCCGATCTGTTGGGAGTAGGACGGCTAGAGGAGAACACTTTCATCTCAGTAAGCCATAGAAAACGGAGTTCGGCGGTTGAGCGTCGGGAGGGTCCTAGGTCCGGTAGCCCCGAGAGAACTTTAGGGAGCTCTTTGGCCCACTTTCCCCTCTTCAATGTAAGCCGACGTTTTATCCCAGCCGAGATCGTTTTGTTAGATGCGTCCGCCTGCCCATTTCCTTGTGGGTAAGAGACCAAAGAATGAAAGATCCGAACATTATGCTTTTTGCAAAGCTTCTCGATCGCTTCGGTGAGAAATTGGGTTCCATTATCCGAGATGATCGTGTATGGGACGCCGAAGAGAGAGATAATGTTCTTCCAAAGGAATCGCTCAACATCAGGTTATGGTGATCAGGGGCTCGGCCTCCACCCATCTAGTGTAATAATCTGTTGTTGTTATCAAGTGTTTGAAACCACCTGGTGCTGTCGGCAGCTTTCCCACTATGTCAAGCCCCCATTGCGCGAATGACCAAGGTCTGGTGATCGGCTGCAAGGCTTCAGCTGGTTGCAGTAGATGAGGGGCATGTTTTTGGCACTGCACACACTTCTTAGCGTATTCTTTGGATGACTTCTTCATTTTTGGCCACTAGTAGCCTTGGGTAAGAGCTCGGTGAGCAAGGGACCGTCCACCTAAATTGAGGCAGAAAATTGGGAAGGAGATAGGCAGGAGAAAGCCATAATCATTGGGTCATTTACACGACAGTAAGTACTTCCAAATTAATAAGTATCCCTGGAGAGGTTATTATCCCGGGGCCAAAATAGATGTTGTGAGGGCCTCAAGGGAGCAAGTTTTATGGTATAGAAAAGTGTTGCGCCCATAGTCCCTCATATATTAACAAAAGCTTAAGCAATAGCTCGTAGACTGGGCAATTTCCTCCAAGAAGAGCTTGAAGGATTTTCTAGGGTCCCAAACCAAACATTCTTGGTCCGGTATTGCAGCCTTTTAGCACTCAAATAAAAGGAAAATGACATCATTGTACCAAAAGTGATTGGTGCCTGGAGCATATAGACCATGTACGTCAAAGGATGCATAGTTCTGGTTTTGAATCCTGTTTAAACTATGTTTGATGTCTTTTTTACGCAAACAAATAGTATGCTATCCATGCTACTTTGTAGCAAAAACATAACGGAAGATAATGTAGAGAATTTTGTTATGAAATTGCTTTGATAGACAAAATGATGAACATTGGCCAAATTCTAATCATTTGCTCTATACTATTTCGTTGACTATTTTTCAACAATGGAACAGCAATTCTACAGAGTACAGATATATATTACCTCTATATCCTGGAAAACCAGTCGTTGGTATTGTGATCCAGATTTGCCCATGGTTTTTTATGGACCCTTCTCAGTGATCATGACTTGGAATGCGTAGCTTTTTTATTCCAAGGTTGATGTCCTTGATTGACAAAATGTTGGGTGCCATTGGGTAACCTGCAAAGATAAAAACATTAGTATTATGAAATTGATAGATTGATTGTATTAAAATGAGTTTCTAGTAGAACTTGTATCTGCTATGGAATAGTTTTTTTATACATAGATGCATGGTATTTACATTATTATTGCACTAAACTGACGTACTAATGAACCCAATTGGATTGTAGAAATGGAATTGGGCTAAATTGTACCGATGGAGACGCCATACAGCATACTTATGGGGAATATACAAAAATAATATTACATCCCAAATGGTGTATATTGCTAGCTGTATTAGTTCACAGAATTGGTAGATATACCATCAAGGTTCATCCTGTATCAAGTTTGCATGTGGGAAAGTAGAACCTAGAAAGAACCATGATGTGGTCATTACAAGCGATAGAAGAAAGAAAAGGGTTCCAATCGTACCAATTTAGATACCTGTAAACAACTTACATTTGTATATTCTGGTTTTTTGAATTTGGGACATGTCCATACATATATAATTGGCATTTAACCTCTAGTGTTAACTGGATACTATAGGATTATGCAGTTTTTGGCACAATTTGGAAAATTTCCTGAAAGAAACGAGCAAGAAGAAGAAGCTTGCATTTGAAAAAGAAAGAAAAAGAAACCAACTTATTTCAGTTGATGTACGAGAGTCGAGACAAAGTACAAGCGAAATTTAATACAGTAAATTGACTTTTGGGGACAAAGGATCACTGGATATAACGTGTGATGTTCAAGCAATCACAACCTCAAACATGTATAAGTGCAAGGCTGCAAGCCCTCTAATTATTCCAGCGTATAAGGGATAGAGCTTAGGCATTTTCACACTGGCATGTGTTCGTTCTCAATACGAGAAATATTGTCAGCAAAAAGATCACAGTATTTCTTCAAACCATGATTGTATCTCAAGATAAAAATCTCTTTTTTTTCCCTAGAACCGTGATTGTTTTCTTAGATTTTCAAACTCATCCATTTTCGTTGATTATTCTAATCATTTCTTGGAGATTTTCTAAATTCACATGCTCTTGACATCTACTAAATTTACTTCAGTTATAGATCAAATTTTGCAACAAACAAAAAAATAACTCGATCAAGCAAGTCTAAAATAAAGATCTCTTTGATAAACGTTAGTTCTTGCAAATGACAAAGGAAAACAAATCAAAGTTAGAAAACAAACTCGACCATAGTAATACGACTCAAGCAGAGCCAAACCAAGTCCAAAACCAGTTCCACTAAGCCTCAAAGAAAGGTGGAAGGAAATCAGAAGCTTCCAATTGTGGAACATACTTAACTGCAAAGTATACTATACCAATCAGAGACATGGGCAAGATATATGAAAAGTGAGGTAGGGGCAAAAAGTTACCCACGCACCTGTGGAGAATATCACTTCCAAACATGAGCTGCAAGATCATCAAGCTTTTACAAGTTCAATACCTCTTCTTCAGTAGGTAAAATCAAGCACACAAATATATGATCAAACCAAAATATGAACTGGTTAATACTTTTAATATATTCACAAAATCACAAAACCAAATTGCTGGAGATCGATTCAAGATTTTGGGTAGATTGTTATCCTCTCTCTCTCTCTCTCTCTCTCTCTCTCTCTCTCTCTCTCTCTCTCTCTCTCTCTCTCTCTCTCTGAAAAGCCCCTACGCAGTGGGAAAAAAATGCACACATCAACGGGACACAAACAGAAAACATCAAAGTCTGATAAGGGCACAATGGTAATCTGGAAAACATGCCAAAATTACCTCATTACCCCTCAATCGATCCAGCCATGCTAGAACACAGCCAAAACCAAGGGCAATTTCGGCACTCCATGGCAAAATGCAAGCCATCGCTATGCCAATAGTAACTTGGCCAATTACTATAAATTCTTTAGCGAACCTGAGAAATATATCAATTTCCTGATTGTATATTTGCAATTTTGTATCTATACCAAAATACTTAGAACACGGCATTTATCCACCTACGATATTGAATCCGAGTCTGACGATTCGTCACTAGAATGTGAAGATACCTCATCCTCCTAATAATCAAGCCAAGGGCTCCTATAGACTGCGAGTTGTTCACACTTGTCTTTAAGATCCCCCTCCAACACCCACAGATATCAAGATGGGCGAGTTTCTCAAATTTGGTAAGGAGAGCATGAGCCCACTATCACCAAATCCCCCAAAACAAAGTTCGAGTTGGTGGAACCCAGTCATTGTGTTGGCAATGATCATTGCCTCCCTGTCCACCCTACAAGAAGCCGAACCTGGTGCACCCCTCTCCCATTCCGGTGAGGGCATGTTTCTTTTCATGCAAGTTAGAGATTTGCATTGATTCCAAAGGTTTAAAGTCCTTTGGATGTGCTCTTCAAAACAGTAGCTAATGTCCAAGACACTATTATTGGAAACGGATTCAACATAATTCTGTACCATCTTGTCAATGACTTCACTCATGGGAATTTGGACTTTGAGAGATCTAGCACTAGAGGTGTAAAAAAGGAAAACAAAAATCATGTTAGATTGCACTGTCATAAGACATCATAAATTTGTGAGACTGAAGATTGCCTACTTCTTTTTTAGCCCTTAAAAAACAAATATTGGAGCTTGCATGTCATAACTCATAAGAATGCTAATCTATGGTACTACCTTTTGGAATTCACTTCGATCGTTTCTGTGAATAACAATCCTATTTTATGGCAAACTACATAGCAGTCGTACACCAAAAAAAGGCAACTACATGCCTACCATTGATGGAGGTACCAGGAGATGCTAGGCTGTATGTTTCAATTCTTGTTTTCCAGTTCACAATTAAACCCTCCTTCTTTATCCGGGCTTGGGACCAGTTGGAAAAAAGTCCCAGGCGGAGTTAACCCAGACCTAGACTCTAAACCCTAGACCCTTAAGACCAAATACCTGAAACGTAGAACTTCTTATCAAAAAAAAAAAAAAAAAAAAAGAAAAGCAATGATTATTTTATAGTATTTTGTGTTTGGTTGCACAAATTATCAAAACAAAAAAACATTTTACGTGTAAAATATTTTTCAAAAATGACTCTTTAAAAAATTTCCCGTAAGTCGCTTTACACACACATATTTATATATAGCGGAACCGCTAACACAACGAATAACACAACATTTGACTCCGATTATCATTGTGTCAAACATATGTGTGTGTGTGTCACACAAACAATGCCGAAACATTTATGTTATGAAACATTACCATCTCGTCACCGAGTAAAAAACTCCTGACAAGTTCAATCCTTTCGTTGAACAACTTGTTTTTGGCCCTATCCAGTGCTCCGCAAAGGGGTCCGAAACACGACAAAATTGAGCCACATTGCTCTCAAAACTTTGTACGTGAAAGTTGAATGGCTGGTGTTCCTGATAAGCCAAGAGACAGCGGATAATCTTCTCCGCTACATTACTATTGTTGGTGAGAAGAGCTTTCATTCTGTAAAAGGACAAGAAGAATAATAAATCATGGTGCTACAGAAACACATACTTGAATACACAATGCACGTAGGTCTCACACGATGCACATTGGATTTATACATTGAACACTCGAAACACGTGTCCCAAGCATTTTTTTATCAGCAAATCCCTCTTACACATACAACTAAATTTTGGGGATCCCTAAACCATGATCAAGCCAAATACACAAACAGAATCCCACCCCTTATTATAGTTCATTAGTTCCCAACCAATATCACATAAGTTCATGTTCATACTCCTTGTCCCTCATTCTCTTTTTAGCCGAAAACCAGGTGGACAATCCACGCCTTAACAAACAAGGTCAAAACTCAAGCAAATCAGTTTAGATAAACTTACCAGAGGTAGAAGTCTCAGCCAAATCCCTGGCTGTCGGCTACGAGGTAGTGAGAAAAACAGTGACAAGAAAAAGGACAAGGAAAATAAATGAGGGAACTGATTACACTACAAAACAAGGGTTTTTGTGAGAGTAATTAAACGAGAGAGAGAGAGAGAGACCTGAGAACCAGAGGTCTTCTTCGAGTGATTGTCTTCTTGTTCGCACCAGAGCTCTTCGATTGATCGTCTTCTTGAGAACCAGAGGTCTTCTTCGAGTGATCGTCTTCTTGAGAACCAGAGGTCTTCTTCGAGTGATCGTCTTCTTGTTCGCACCATAGATCGATTGATCGTCTTCTTGTTCGCGAATCGTCTCTCTCCCTCGGGGAACAAGGAGACTATTCCTCGAAGAAAACTCTGGATCTCAGGTCGGTCTCTCTCTTTGTAAGCGTGAAATGATTTGGGAAAGGGTACAAGGGGTTTTTATTGGGGAGGATACAACCGGGATGAGTGACCCGCGAAGTCCTAAACTCGGTTCGATTCAGTTCGGGGGATTTTTGAGTGAACCAAATGAAACTGGTTCAGAGACTACTGGGAACTGAAACCGAGTTTTGCAGGTTGGTTTGGTTCTCGGTTCGATTCCTACGATTCGATTCGGTTCGGTTCTTCCGGCTCTTGTTGTTGGGATTTATTTCGGGCCAAGTCCGATACAAAATTGTAGTCCATTCAAAATATTACAGGCCATTAAAGTTATTTAAGCCCATTTAGAGTTATTATAGCCCATTTAATGTTGTTTTAGCCCATTCAAAATCATTTTCAACCCACTACACTCAATTCAAAATCAATTTCAACCCACTACCCATTTAGAGTTATATTGCCTATATTCCTATGAAAAGTTTATAAACTGGAGGCCACTTCAAAGATCTGTCCTGCTCGGGCTTGGGTCATTTGATGTTAACTCCAAAAAGCAGAGAGTAGCTTAATTCCCCAAAGTGAATCTGATGCCTTGTATTGCACAGTAATAAACCACAAAGAATTGTTTAACATAGTTCCCAATACAACTCTCATGTTTAAGCAAGGCAGTAGGCAGCAGCTGTAGCCATTACAAAACATTACAAAAAAAAAAAAAAAACTAGGTCTCAAACACAACCAAATGGGCAGCAAGACAGTAGGCAGTAGCAATCAACAGTTCAACACCAAGGTACTGGCAGTAGCATCACATTACAATCTCAAACAACTAAGTCTCAAACACAACCAAATTAAGTCTCAAACAATTAGTACATTACAGTCCAATAAACTAAGTCTCAAACGCATTTCAACATTAAATTAAACCAATGCTCAATAGCCATTCCACTTTCCAGCAGCACCATCATTTCCTTCCATACACCACATCTCTCAATCTACAATTAGGCAACGAAGAACATCATCAATCGTAACAAAATAAACGATGCAAGTAACAATCGTAAAAAGTAAACCAATGCTTTTTTCAAATAATACCTCGATGACCTTTACCTATCTTTTCTTCAATGCTTTTTTCAAATTATACCTCCGTGACACATAACTCCTCCAAGTTAGCTTCTAAAACCACTAAAAAAGAACAAAAACAGCTCATTCTTTCCAAAGTGGTTTCCATTCCAATCTTGTCCATCAGAAACTGCAATTGATTTGTTCCTAAAAATTCTGCTTCTTGACTTCCTATCATTTCCTTCCAGTGTTTCACTTCTGGTTCCACCTTCCAAGACTGTCCAGCTTAATAGTTTTCTGCTTTCATTTTCTACCTTGCCTTCATCTTTTTGCACTTCTTCAATCTGGGGCATGACAGACTTCTGCCTAACACCTCTGCACTTTGTAGGTTCTTCAAGTTGTAGAACCAGTTCTAGTTTTCCAGAAACCTCAACCTCAGTTTTGGTTCTCATTTCACTCTCATGGGCAGAAGCATTGTGCACTACTAGTGTCTTAGAATGTCCATTCCTCCCCCTTCCAGCCATTACAATTTCAACTGAACCCCTACTCAGCAGTCCATAATCTTCAATCTTTCTGATATTTCGCTTTGAACGCTCACGGCCTTCACAGGTTGAACAATACTACATTCTCCTCCAAGGCCAGTATCCATAGAAATTTCAGCATTTGTTTCCACAATCTTCTTTAAAGTAGTTTGATTCTTTTTCAAAAGTTTACAGTCTTTTTCAACATCGTCACTGTTCTTGCTTATCGGTACATATCGGTTCCTCAATGATCGCCTTGCTTGCATTCTAATTTCTTCAGCATCAACACTTTCAGATTCTAAATTATCAGACAAGTGCGAAACTAAATCTGTTTTACCAACTCTCTCACCATCATTCCCCTCCGCACTCTCAGATATCACTCCCTTCATCCTTTTCCTCTTTTTGTTAGCCAAAGGCGACACTACCTCAATTACACCTCCACTCACTAGTTTTCGTCCCCTAGTCCTAGTTGTTCTAACTTGGCTCTCCCCAATTCTCCAAGAGGCTTCAATATTGTCAACACTATCAATAACAAGTTCCCCCTTTTTCACCATAGGCTTTGCTATGGTCTTCCTCCTCCTTGTCACCCTTGAACCCGCAAACTCAATAGTCTCATTCTCAGGGTTAAACCTAACCTTCTTGAGATGTCTAATTACACCATTGGAATCGTTTTCACTCATCGGTTCACCCTTCATGCACAAACGACCTCGGATCATTAGTTTTCCTTTCTCCTGAATACATTAGAGAACTAGATTAATAACCTTAAATCTAATTCGACACAGTTCTTACCCAAATACTTATAGAAAGGGACTATCCCTCTTTGGTGTGAACACTTTTATAAAGTTGAGTAAAGTAATTTCCATAATTGTACAGAGGAATCCCAAGTTTAACATGTATTTCACCTTTCTAGCTAAAACAATTATAAGGGCAAAAATGAGAAGGGGGAAGAAAAGCCCAGTATAAATGTCCACGTTCAACCTATCAAATCGGAATTGGAGTGTAGAGAGAAGAACACTGGATTCCAGGACACACGTTATGAATAGTCATGTCTTTTGAAGACACTAATGAGGAAGAGTCATGTCTTTTAAAGACAATTAATAAGGAAAAGTTATGCCTCTTCATAGGCATTACTTCGTGAAAAGTCATGCCTCTTACTAGGCACCATTTCATGAAAATATATGCCTCTTAGGCCATCTGTAGTGGTGGAGTTAAATTTGTGTAGTTATATGACACAAAAGTGTAAAAAGTGGGACCCAATTATGTGTTGTTATGTGTTGTTATGACAAAATGTGTTGTTAAGTTAAAAAGTGTTGTAGTGGTGTTGTTAAAGTGTAGTTAAAATGTTAAAAAGTACAAAAATATATACATATATAACAAAAATATATACATGGTGGAGTCCTCTGACACAACAAGGCAGAGGTCACCAGCGAAAAATCCTTCCTCCCTCTCTGGGGAATAACCACAAGGCAGAGGTCACGTTCTCTCTCCTCTCTCTCATGTTCTCTCTCCTCCCTCTCTCCTCCCTCTGACACAAGGTACAAGTTACCTCAGATACCAAAGTTAACTTCTGAGCTAACATTTTTACATGGTGGAGCCCACTTAACTACTCCTTAGCTACACTACTATGCACACAAAAACATAAAATGTTAACTAACTGTCCTAACTACTGACTAATTTGTGCATTTAACTACACCACTACGGATGGCCTTAATAGGCAACATTTCATGAAAAGTCATGTCTCTTATAGACATTAATCTAATTAGGAAGGGTCATGCCTATTCATGAGCACCATTTTATGAATAGACGTGCCTCTTCATAGGCACCATGTAAAGACCCAGAAAATTTAATTACTTTTTGAAAAAAATTCACTTTTTTGAGAAGTTTCGATTTGGTCGATAAAAAAATCCCGGTAATTGTTCCTTGAATTTTTCTAATCAAAATGGTATAATCGGAAGTTATTTTTGAGTAAAGCAAAGTCATCTTTCGCCCATTTTCTTCGGAGAAAAATGTGCCCATTTTAGATTTTGTACTAAAAGTAGGGGGATGAGATTTTGATGTGATTCGAATTTCAAAATTTTGTAAATGTCATTGTTTCCAAATGGGGGGTACTTCCTTATTTTCATAAATAAATTAAAGTAAAGACTATACCAAATTATAGTCTTTACTTAAGTTTGGTTTATGAAAATAAGTATTGTGGTTACATATTATATACACAAGTCACATTTGGGTGTGTAGTGTAATAAGGGAATTATATTAGTAGTGTGTGGGGGAAGATTTGCAAATATTAAAACATTTCACTCTCTCCTCCCTCTCCAACCCGATCGGCCCTTCTCTCTCCTCTCTCTCCTCCATTGTTGCACCTCCCAAGCTCAAGTTAACCCCTCCTCACTCAACCACTTCAAGAACATATGTCATTTTCACGTTCTACGCGCCGTGGGGAGCTCGGGTCACCTTGGATTCGCCCCGGGAGCTCACATTTCGGTTTGGGAGTTTCTAAACCTAGGGTTTTCTTCTCTCTTCACATTTGGAGCTTAACCCATGAGGTAGGGAAACAATTACTACCCCCTCTAGTTATATACTTGTGATTTGTTGAACATATCTTGTTCTTGGCTTTAATTTCTTGAAAAATTATGTTTTCCCTCTTTGTATGAGTTTTCCTCATTTTGATTTTGTGATCTACGAAATTGGTTGTTGATTGATGAAATTGGGAGTGGAATTGACATCTCTCCATGTTTAATTGTTGACTAGCATCTCTAATTTGAACCTAGACTATCACATTTGCATTTGGGTTGAAATTCCACACCTCTATGGTGAAAATCTGCACTGCTGCCCCTGTTTGAAGCCGTTGCCCCTGTTTGAAGCCGCTGCCCCTGTTTTCCAGCAACTTCTCCAGATTTTCTGGGTGGTTTTCGGCCACCCTTTGACGTCCGTTTGACCTCCAATCGTCCGGAACTTCGTGTACTTGATATATAGCAACATGGTAACCCCAAAAACTACTTTGAAATCGTTAAACTACAACTTTGACACGTGTTTTTATTGGACAATTCGTTATACGTATCGGACACAAGGCATATAGGATTGGTCGCCCCTTTTGGCGAAAATTGTGGCATTTCAAAAGAAAGGGCACTTTGGTGAAATGAAATTTGGGAAATGGACTTGTTATGAAAGTTTTAATGAAATGTTTGTGATAATGAGGTGTTTTACACCAATGCCATCATTTGGTAAAATTTTTTGATAAAGGCATGCGGGGCCTATGGAACCCGGCAGAGGCAGGCGGGGCCTATAAATACCCGGCAAAGGCGCGCGGGGCCTATGGAACCCGGCAAAGGCAGGCGGGGCCTACAAATACCCAGCAAAGGCACGTGGGGCATACGGGACCCGGCAGAGGGATTAAATCCCTAGTACTAATGAAAATGATGTTTTTCTTCAATGAAAGAAATGAGAAATGAGATTTTGGACTATTTATTGTGTTTTGTCGAAACTCGACTTGTGGACTTGGTTTTAAACTTGTGTGAGTAACTTGGGTGAACTTGGTGAAACAAAAATGGAAACTTTGGTGGTGTTGAGTACTTGGAAATGAAAATGTTTTGAGGTACATAAGATATTTTGGCAACCTTGGATACTTGTACACGATTTTGGGCACGTATGACACTTGTGGGTGATTTTGACAAACTTAATGAACTAATAGGTATTTTGGGACACCTTGAAATCTCTTTGGACACTTTGAAGTCACTTGGACACGTGGTTACTTCTTGGACACGTCTTACTTGTCTTAGCCTCCGTTATGTTCCTTGATCATCTCCTCTCATGTTAATTCATATCATGTGCACTCATCATATTTATATGCCTAGCGGTTGTAGTATGGTTTCCCTACGAGCTAGTGAGCTCACCCTATCTTTCCCAGGTACACGGCATGGAGCATGAGATTGGATGCTTATGGAGTGATGCATTATGTTAAGCTTATGCATGCATGAAGATATTGTTCCATCTCAAGTTTTGTATTTTGATAAATGGTAATGTAACTTTTGGTTATTCAATCTTTAGACAATTTGGACTTGTGTAATAACTCTAAACTTGTATTTTGGGGTATTTATGCATCCGGGGACAGTGTAGTGCTTCCGAGAGAATTGTAGACTTGGATCAAGTATGTAATGGAACTTTGACCTAGATTTTTCTAATGGATGGTTGTAGACTTTTGACTTGTGCCACGTGGATATTGGTGATATTTGATTTGTTAAAAAGCAGGGCGTGACACACCATATCGTGAAAAGACATGTCTTCTAGTAGAAATTAATTTAATCAGGAATGGTTGTGCCTTTTGGAGGCACCCCATGTTTCACATCCCTTCCTAACAATTGCATCCCTTCCAAATAATCACATCCCAATCTAATGGGTGTTTTAACCATTTAGTAAAGTCACAACTTATGTGAAAAGGTGTTGCAACCTTTCACATAAACCTCTATCTTTTCAAAAAATTCCCAAACCAAAAAAAAAAAAAAAATTTAATATTTTCAAAATCTCCAACATTTTATTTTCAAAAAAACGTGACTCGCGGATTAGGATTGGATTCATGCCAATCCGATCCAATCCAACTTCCAGGACAGCACGAGGCAGTGGTGATAGTGTAGTGGATCTTTCGGATAAGGCTTTTTGGATAACTTCTGGGTTTTTCAAGTTTGGTTTGAGTGTGCGGTTCTGGGATTTTGATAATAGTATGGCATGGCTATAATTAGGAAGAAATTTTAGTAGAGTTTTGGAAAGATTTGCAGTGGTGTTTTGCCCCTCTTTTGCCTCAAAACATGTCAGGTATTTATAGTCGAGAAGTGATGATTCTCTCCAAGTAAACTTGGTGCTCATACAAAGTGATTGTGGGCTACAAAGTGTACCCTTTTCCTCCTCCAAACAACCACGATGAAGGCAGTTTGCAATCATCAACAAAGGGAGCTGCTGGCAACAATCACTAAACTTTTAAGACCCACATAACATATCAAATCTCACCCTCAAAACCCCCAAACAAACAAGTCCTGAAAGTGGATAGAGTGAGAGAGTGCGTGCGCAGTGTGCTTGGCTGTCAACTGTTTTCACCCTATATTCAAAAACTCCTTTCTTCACTAATTTTAGTTTGGTGAATCTTGAATCGGAGTTTGAAATGCAGAAGAATTTCATCACTTGATTTGCAATTCTTCATGGCACCTCATGCCCTCATTTACTAGTCAATGCACGCCTTACATACAAATTTTCATATACTCCCTCCCGACTCCGTCCCATTTTCATAATTCTTTTTGAGAATTCCAAACTTCAACTTCGTCCCATAGGGAAGAAAAAGATAAGAGGAAATTATTCAGTGTACCCAGCCAACTTCACACCAATTGGTAGGGATGGGCATGGGGACGGATCGGGGCCGGAGACTACTATTTCCACCCCCAATCCCCAAACCCCTTACTCATATCCATCCTCTATCCAATCTCCAACGGGGATTTATTTTTATCCTTCATCCCCGCTCCAAATGGGGAACGGGGATCCCCACGGGGATTTCGGGGATCCAATCATTTTCCCTAGAGTAACAAGTAAATAGTTATAGAAGCCCAACTACAAATCATTTTCCCTAAAATCAAGTGTGAATTTCGAACAAAATAACAGGCAACCCAACATATAACATTGTGAATTCCGAACCCCCACCAGTTGGAAAACATCATTAGAAGGCCATGTTTTCCATTATGTTTACATTCTCAAAACCCTCCAAATTTTTTAAAATGAGATGTTCGTGAAGATGGAATGGGCCACATCTATTGATATGTACTTTGACTTGTTTCAATTGGCTTTTACTTGATGGAATTAATTAGGTTCCAGTCACAGGAAAATATATACCTAAGCGAAGAAAAAAACCAAAAATCATTAGAAAAACAAGTTTCATAATTCATAAATAGACCCCTATATTTCGGGGATTCAGGGACGGGGCGGAGCGGGGCGGGGACGGAGCGGGGAACAGATTCGGAGCGGGGACATGCCTATCTCCACCCCCTATCCAATCCCCAAACATTTTCAAAACAAAATCTCCATATCCTATCCAATCTCCAAACAGATCCCCATATTGCCGATCCGTTCGGATCGGGGATTGGATCGGATTCGGATGGGGCGGATGAAATGGCCAACCCTACCAATTGGTGTTCCCAACGGTATAATCAATGGCTATAGTTAAATTTGGAACTGTTTGTTTCTAAAATTGAACCAATCACTGGAGCCAACTGGGTTCTATTTTAACACCAAAAACCTCTTTTTGGTGCCAAAATATGACAATGGCTATAGCTATTTTGAAACTAGCATTGGATTTGCTCTAATAAGGCCAAAAGGGTTAAGTTTAGGCTAAGTCGGAAAAAGTGCGCTAATTATATCTTTAAAAATTAATGGGGTTGTACTAATTTCATTTCTTTCTCAAGGCCCAATTAATTTTTTAATTGGTAAATGAAAGAGCCCAGTGATATGACTCATGTTCTAAGAAAGGCAGTGAGGGCTTTTTTAGATTCAATTATGGATTTTTTCTGTAAGAAATGGATGTTGTTATTATCATAGTTTAATTTCCGGGGAAATAGGAAAGGATTATCAAAGGCTATTTTCGGTTAAAAATGGATGACCATGATCTTTCCCATTTTTCACGTTGGAAAATCCAAGAGGATAAGACCCATTACTTTAATGGGTCTTCCTTCGACAAGGACATAGTATATGAGTCAATCATGGAAATATAACATAAACTAATTCTTTAATACCAAGAGGACAAATTACATACACATTTCAAAAATGTCCCCGCTAGCCCATAAAAGTAGGGGTGTACACGGTCCAGATCGTATCGGATTGGCATGAATCCAATCCTAATCCGTGAGTCACGGTTTTTAGAAAATCCAATCCGTGTTCAGACCAAAAGTCTCACGCTCCGGTTCCAACCCAATCCGCGAGTCACGGATCGGTTCGGTTTTATCCACGGATTACATGTCATACGTAAATAAGTAACAAACAGTTTGATTAAAATAAAATCCTAAAAAATCAAAGTAGAAAACAAATAGACCTTAGATGGAGCACGTGATGGAGCCACAACTAGGGCGTAAACAAGCACTAGTATAAGCATATAGCTTAGTTCAGTTACATAGTGGAATAGAAACAAAGGCAGTTTAATAAAAAAAAATAGTGAACAACTACTAAATTCATCAAAATCCAATACAAATTGACAATATTTATAGGAGATAACAGTATTACTCTATATCAAATTTACAATATTTATAAAAGTGATAAAATTATTTATATACGTATATATACAACGCACTTCCTATGCAGGCTCCCGGAAGTTATAAAATCCGGACCAAATGCTCAGGGCCGTTGGATCTAATCCAACGGCTGTGGAAATAAAATCCAACTCGCGGGTCAAATGCGGGTTAAATAGTTACCGGGTTGGTCCTAACCGGGTCACTATAAAAACTATGGTCCACCCATTTCCCCCTAATTTCATCGTTACCAGAGAGAGAGAGAGAGAGGCGATTTGAAAAAATTCGACGATCGAAGAAGAAGAAGAAAGCTCCACGACCTGTCGATCTCCAGAGCTACATCGTCTCTCTCTCTCTCTCTCTCTCTCTCTCTCTCTCTCTCTCTCTCTCTCTCTCTCTCTGTGTGTGTGTGCATCGATCTCTCTGTGTTCGGTTTACTTGAAAAATTGAAACCCTAGTTTTCCATTTTTTGAAAAATCGATCGAAACCCTAGTTTTTCGATCTCTCTCTAGAACGATGTAGAGTTCTCTATATACTAAGAACTCTAGTTCGAAAAAAACTATGATTTCCCTTTTTCAAATTCTGAAAAAAACTAGGGTTTTGATTCCATAGTTGCCCGAGTGGTTTTGCCGAAAATTTTCCCTTTGTGATACAGATAAAAGAGCGTAAAGACTCAATCGAAAACAAGGTATAAAATGTGTTGCTGAAGTTTTGGAGTTTGTGTTTTTTTTTTTTTTGAAAAGAGGATGCAGTTTTCGTATTTTTTTTATCTGTGTATTATGAAACCATTGGTTGCTGACATATCTTGTATTTATTAAGAATTCTTGTGCTGCCCGGAAAGACCTTTTTAATTTCCTCGATATACCTGGAACAGAACCAATTTTTACCTTTTAGACTGTGATTGAATGCATTTTTCCATGCAAGGGGTAGCAGAAATACTAAAAGCTCTGCTCTATGTCCATAACTAAGATCTTGCATTTTGATGAACATTCGTTAGCCTTGGACAGTGATGGGAATTTCCCCTAACTTCCACAACTGGACTGTTTAGATGTAGGTTTTCATTCAATTTGTTCACCATTTTGCTATGTTAAAAAATGGAATGTGCCTAAATTAAGGTACCTATTGTTGGTTTGTGACTGTGCATAACTGACTTTGTAGTTGTTCCCATTTCCCCTGTGTTATCTTATGTTGAGTTTTTATTTTTCCCTTGAATGAATTCTGTCGAAGATACAGAAATATGCTCACCGTCACCCTCTCCAGCACTGTGTCAATCATCTGGAAATTCTTCTCAACAAGTTTACATTCCTCAAGTTAGAAATGAGTTGATACCAAAACTTGGGCAACATTTTGACACATTAGAAGAGGTTCAGACCTTCTACAACAATTACGGTAGAGAATCGGGATTTGGTACGCGAATTAATTCTAGCAAAAAGAGTAGGGACAATCAAATCATTAGGAAGGAGTATTGTTGTTTCAAAGAAGGGTTGAGAAAACCTAAGGCAAACAATGTTGAATCTAGTACCCGGAAACGAGGGCTTACTAGAGAGGGTTGTGGGGCAAAATTAGCAGTTGTGAAAGACAAGTTTCTTTTGTTGACTGTTGTTGCTGCATTTTGCAGAAATTGGTGGACAGTTTGTAATATGTTGAATCTGTTGGAGTAATCTGTTACCGGGCTGAGTAATATGCTGCATTAATCTGGATTTGTTTGCTGCTGGTACTGGATTTCGGCCGTTGGAACTTGTAATCTGAACAGTAGCAGTATTTGGTTTTTCTGTTATGCTAATCTGAACTTATTTGTGTATGTGTTGGAACTTATAATCTGAACAGTAGCAGTATTGGGTTTTTCTGTTATGCTAATCTGTAATGCCGTTGGAAGTTACAGTAGCAGTATTGGGTTTAGTTGTTTCGAACATTTGGATTGTATTGTCATGTGATTAGTAGGCAAGTTGAGTGGTGATTAGGAACATGGAAAGAAGAAAATCTCGAAATTTACTTGGAGTATGTTTATGGGTTTATGAAGTGAAGCTTTGGAATATGTTTATGGGTTCCTATGTGTGATTAGCAAGACTTGGCATCTCCTACCTTGGCTTGAAATATGGAGGTTTCATAATTTTTTTAAAGTTCACATGGCCAATTCACCTCACTAATTTATACATCCACTGAAACCTCCCTCTCTGATCATGGCTTTGGAGAAGGCATTTTGGGTCAAATTTTCCAGTTGGCTTGGAGCATTCTTCCACAATGAGTCAAATTTGAGCCTGTTTTTGAAAGAAAAACAAAGGGGCATCCCTTACAAACGAAACGGAGCAGAACCAAGTTAAGACAAACCTATACTATACAGCAGATTCAAAAGCAAACTCGAAAAAATAGTGCAGGCCCTACACAATCTGCTCTCTAGTATGCTCACTGGATTCGGTGTTCATTAAAAAATACTCTCATTTCCTGCCTTCAAGATGTAGTACACAGAACTAAACATGGTTAATTTATAGAAATCTGAGGGAAAGCCATTGCTCTTCAGGTGATGGATTGCCCAAGTTAACTCCTGCTCCCAAACTTATGTGGGGTAACCGTAAAAAAAATTACACATGCTTTCACAATATAGCTACTACAATAAACAAAAAAATACCATCAATAAACTAAAGGCTACTTATAAGAACGTGCCTATCCAGAAAAATGCTTGGATCAAGCACTTCCCGGTATTTTTTTTTGAAGATTTTCCGCGTGGACCCTAGAAAACATCTTCTGAACACATTGGACGGCTCGGATTTTCAAAAAAAAATTTGCAACACAAAAAAATCAATTTTTTCTTAAATCCGGGAGGAGTGGATAAGAAGCTCACATTATATATATATATATGGGACCGGTTCTAGGGACACAATAAAAACACATAAAAAAAACACAACATGGTTCGAGCACCGCGCTGATAATCCAACTCGTTTAGCTTGTTTAAAACTTGTTTTTAAGGATACCCGCAAAAATTTAACTCATTCGGATATGTGTAAGTGCTCGATCCAGACAATTTTAACAACACCAGTTCCTGTCAAGTTTTTTGAAACACTGTTTGGATCAAGCACTTATCGATATTCGATTGGGCTGAATTTTTACATGATTCCCTATTTTATTGATTTAAACAAAGTGAACGGTTTAGATCATCACAATATGACCCGAAACAAAAGCGTGTGTTTTTTTATGTGTTTTTTGTTGTGTCCCTAGAACCGGCCCCTATATATATATATATATATATATATATATATATATATAGCTCAAACTTCTTATCCACACTCCCGGATTTAAGGAAAAAATGGGGTTTTTTTGTGTTGCAAATTTTTTTTGGAAAATCCGATCCGTCCAATGTGTTCAGAAGGTATTTTCAAGGGTCCAGGCGGAAAATCTTCAAAAAAAAATACCGGGAAGGGCTTGATCCAAGCAGTTTTCGCAAAAAATATATATTTACATTTTTTGCGAAAACTGCTTGGATCAAGCCCTTCCCGGTATTTTTTTTGAAGATTTTTCGCGTGGACCCTTGAAAACACCTTCTGAACACATTGGACGGATCGGATCGTCAAAAATAAATTTGGATCATGAGGTGCGGAAATTAGAGGTCCGGATTAGAAGCTTAACCTATATATATATATATATATATAAAAGTATATATGATAAAAATCTCACGGTCCGGATCGGTTAATCCACGGTTTCAAAATCAAAATCCGTGTCCGGACCGCGAGTCACAGTTTATTATTTTTTGAATCTGTGTCCGGACCATTAATCCACGGTTAAAATCCAAAACGTACGGATCGGTTCGGTCCGGACCGGATTCACAGTTCACCGGTTTTTTTGTGCAGCCCTACATAAAAGTGTCTAAACCCCCCAAACCCTATGAAAGTGCCTAAATCCCCAAACATATTGAAAGTGCCTAAACCTAAACCCTAGGGTACCCTATGAACGTGCCCAAAACCCTAAAGTATCCTATGAAAGTGCCTAAACCACTAAAATTCTATAATTGAAAAGTGCACCCTAAACCTAAACCCTAGGGTATCCTATGAAAGTGTCTAAACCTAAACTTTAGGGTATCCTATAAAAATGCCTAAAATCCTAGGGTACCCTATGAAAGTGCCTAAATCGCTAAAACTCTATAATTGGAAAGTGCACCCTAAGTACCTAAACCCAAAATTGAAGAGAGAAATTAATTTTGTCCCATCCCATCAATTAATTCCACGCATGAGAGAAGAGAGAGAGAGGGAGAGAGGGAGGAAAAAAAGTGTCCTGACATTTCATCTTTTTTGAGGATGAGAGAGAGAGAGAGAAGAAACTTTATTCATTTGTCCCATTTCCCACTAGGATGAGAGAGAGAGAGAGAGAGAGAGAGAGAGAGAGAGAGAGAGAGAGAGAGAGAGAGAGGAGACTTTTACCTTTTGAACTTCGGTCAGGGAATGAACCCAACATTTTTTACTTTTTGAACTTCAGTCAAGGACCGAACTCGACATTTTTCTTCCATGTGCGCGCCCACAGTATTCATTAAGGGTATTTTTGTCTAGTATTATCCTTAC
>JADGMU010000031.1:52500-66888 GCA_016920895.1 Vaccinium myrtillus | reverse complement strand
ATTGAGTAGAGTAGGTCGGTAATAAGGGAGCAGATCCAATTTTCCCAACTCATTGCCCCATTTTTTTAAGTCAATATTTCCATTTAAAACAAATTAAAATCCATATTCATTTGAGAATGGGACCGCCGATTTATGATGGACGGTTTGATAAAACAGTTCAACGGTGGCCCGTCGTAATGCGGAATTTTTTGTTAAAATTTCAGAAATTTTAAGTATTTTTTTAAGTCATATTTCTTTAATTACTTATTAAAATATATATTTATGACATATTTATGATGTTCGTTTGATAATGGTTATTCAACCTCCGTCCGTGGTTTTCCGGTTCGTCCTCCAGTCCGGTTTTCAAAAAATTCGCTTAAATAATGGTGCGGATAGCATTATTCTTTTTTGGCTTTACACTCGATGCCTGTCTGTGGTTCTAATCTCAAGTTTAAAAAGTCTTTTTTTTTTTTTTTTGGGGTGCCGTATTGCCTAAAAGTTAAGATTATTTGTGGTAACTTTTTGGCTACGAGAAAGTTCACTTAAGTGCTAAAATGGCTTTGCCAATGAAATCTGACAGTGTAAAAATTAAAAAATGGCGTGCCACTTTTTTAGCACAATTTGAATTCCAAACTATTAGATTAAAGAGAATTTTAATTAAGCATCCTATACTAATATTATCTTTATAATTTCATCTTATGAGATTTGAATCTTTATGATTCCATCCTGAAACATGAATATTGGCCGAAAGTGTCCTCATTAATTGATTCATTACCAAATTTGCCACATGATAAAATATCTACATAAATAGTAGTTTACAATTTACATGCGAAATTTTAGAGATTAAAATTCATCTCCACTGATCACATCCCTATTTACGTGGGATGTGATTTATTGATTTATTTTCACCAGATTTCCCTAAAATCTCTCTCTCTCGCTCTCTCTCCATATTTGGACTAGTCATTTATGGTCTCAATTTTTCAATCCGGACTGCAATATGGAAATCCAGTACGTTTTGTTGTTAGTGATGGAGGATTGACTTTTTGTGGATGAGAAACTAGAGAAGGCTAATTTGCAGTACCTTGGTAAGGCCAACTGTGCACGCGCATTTGCAGATAGTTACTCAAAGGTTAGTCGCTAAATGTAAATAATTTCCCTTCCTCTTCGATCTGGGCAGTGGGCACTTTCAAATATGACCGCAATAAATTATCGTCGGATGAAAGCCGTGAACGCTATCGCCCATCCTAAAACACATCCACGAGTAGTTTTTGTTCTCTTCGGACGCTGTGGATCTGAAGGCTGTGGATCTGAAGCAAATCGTCAATCTCTCTAAGAACGATGTTGAACCATACAAACCCAGCGGCGAAGCCACGATTTCATGGTATATATAGTTAATCAAAAAATGCTTCACGGCGTAGCTTTTTTAGATCGTGAAGGGTTTTTAGATTGTGAGTTTCTTGGTTCTGAATTTTTCAATTTTGTTGTTAGTTTTTGGGTCTTTGATTTTACTAGGTTTTGTCACACAAGATTTCATGGTGAATAGTTTAACAATGGTGAGAGTTTTCATGAATTGTGTACTTAATTTTATTTGCAGAAAAACAATGATATATTAATTTACCATGGAATTCAACTCATGATCGTTAAATAATTCAACACATGATTTATGGTACATAATTTTACCATTTTTGTTGTGAGTTTTCGTGGATTTTGAACTTTGTTTGATTTGAATAAAAACAATGACATTTTAATTTACCATGACATTTAACTCATGTTTCGTCATATATAATTTAACATGGAATTGATGGCAGATAATTTTACCATGTATTTGGGTTTACCGGGATTTGTGGAGATTTTTTTTCATATAATGATCATGATTTATTGATTCAACATATTCGAGGATTCGATTAATCAACCACATTTGAAATTTTTTCTAATCAATCCCAAAGTTGGCATGTGGTTTTATGGTGCATTGATCAACCATGTTTTTTATGGTTGGGTTGTGCTTTTACGGTGAATTAATCTGCCATATGTTCCATGGTTTTTTTTATGTTTTTTTTGTGGTGTATTAATCTACCATGTTTTTATAGTTTTTTTAGTCATGAAATCGATATCTCATCCTCGTGTTTTTAGGAAAAAAATATCATGATTATTTATTTTTAATTTTTTTGAGATTTTAGGAGTGAGAAGATTAGGAGAGAGAATTATAAGATTAGGAAAGAGATATTTTTAAAGATAGGAGAGAGAGAGAGATTGAGATAAATTAGGAAAGATTAGGAGAGAGAAATGTTAGGAAATCAAGAGAGAAATATTAGAAAAATTAGGAGAGAAAGGGTGTTTTGGGGTTTATTTGAATTTCAGGATGAAATCATAAGTATTCAAATCTCATAGGATGGAATCATAATGATCTTTTTTGTACAGAATGTCTAATTAACTCTCCCTAGATTAAATTAGTCTCATCTTGTGCTATAGATTTATTTGTTGGTCTTGTGAAACCTGATTTGATTTAGGTCATGCTTTGCTGATAGTTTGGGGTTCGACTTGCACAGTAAGGTCACGGGGGCCGGGGGTATTGCCTCCAGGCTTGGGGCTTAGAGGCAGCCCCATAAACCTAGACAGGATATTACAGTTATTGGTGATGTTAATTGTACTTTTATTTGTTTGAATCATAGTAAAAGTTGGTGTCATCTGTTGTTGGTTTGATATTTGGTTTGGCACAAAATATCTGTCATCATGTTGCAATATTGGCTTACACGTGGAGCATCACTTTGCCATATTTGGCTTTGGGTCTTGGTACAAAACATGAAAGAAAAACACGAAACAAAATAAGAAAACACATCTAATGGATGAGATTCATCTGGTAGATCTCATCCGTTGGATATGTTTTTATGTCCTTTTTCATGTTTTGCTATGTTCCAAACCTTTTCCCTTTGGCTTTGGCTCTTAACTAGAAAACAGCTTTTTATTGGGTGGTACTTGAAAACAAAAGTGACCAAGATTAGCCATGCCAAACACGCACAACCAAAAACATAGCTTTCATTGAGGAAAAAATTAACAGTTGAAACATAACAATTAACACTGATCTGTACATAGACAATTGAAAAATTAAAATTTTAGTTTTACATTTATAGTCAATATGGATCTCATTTAGTAAATCTCTACTAGTAGATTTCAAAAATAAATAAATTTTATAAAAAAATGAATATGTACAACAAAAGATAAATATTTTACATCTAAAATAAAAAAAAGAGAGAGAGAGAGAGAGAGAGAGAGAGAGAGAGAGAGAGAGAGAGAGAGAGAGAGAGAGACGCATGGCAGGATGAGTTGGGACTTTTGTTGAATTACTGCATTGGGACTTACTTAGGTATAGCATGACGTAAAATGCTTAAGCAAAAGTTAATCGTAGCAGTTTACATGATTTGTTACATACCCAATATCACTTAGATTTTCTTAATGCGAGACTAGCTAGATGTTACAATCCGACGACATGATTTGTAGGGTAATTGATGTTATCAACGAGTTATAAAAAAAGTGAACAGTCCCAATTATGTAGGGAACGGAAAATCCAAAAAGTGGTTGAACTGGAACCTCCAGGCTCCACTCTGTTTGATGGATTAGAGAGAACCCTGCTCCAAAGTTCAAGCTATTAGGCAGTGATGTCATGAGCTTTCTATATCTACTCACTCTAATTGCTTTTGATTGCAGGGGTGTTTAATAGCTTTAAGGAGTCGTCAAGGAATTTCAAGGTTTGTCTCTGTGAGGATATAGAAGGAATGGGGGGTTTTGTACGCCAAAGGTTCCCCTTTTATGGTAGACGTGGCGTGGCGGGTTTGGTCATACCTTTACCCGCCCTGAACCTGACTGGGTAACAGATTGGTACCTCCCTTCTTCAGGCAATGGGTTTATCCACCCCCCCTATTTTCTTTTACATATTACGAAAATATGTTTTAAACTTCAAAACTAGTGAGAAAAAAATAATAAAAGTTCATAAAATAACAATTACAACTTAATCAAGATCTACCATCTATCGGAAAAATGAAAGATATTGGATGTATAATGTGGTAGACAAGTAAACATCATCATTACACCTTTCACATCAACTTTTATCTCCACTCTACACATTTCACATCAACTTTTACACCCACTTTTACCCATTAACTTTTCGAAAAGGCAAAATAATAATTATACAAACTTTTACTTATTAACTTTTCAAAATACACACTTATTAAGGGACAGTCCAAAATAGAATAATTGACACTAAAAAAGGGACGGAGAGGGTATACAAGTAAAATATAAGAATAAAAATAAAATTTTAGATAGCAAACTCTCAATTGAATTGTTTTTTTTTGAGCTATTTCGAGTGCCATAAAAATGATTCAAATCGCTTATTATTTTTTAAATACTTTTTATGAATTTGTACAAACAAATTAGGTCAATCCAATATCAATAGAGATTCTTTAGTGCTGGAACTTGTGACTCATATGGAGAGGTACCAAGGAGTTCTGATGAAAGACCAGATGCCGAGCAGAAAGGAGCGAAGTGACCGAGCAGAGCGGAGTGGAGCTTGGCATTTGACCCATCATAGGTCCAACTGTTGTCGTTGGTGGGCCGCAAGGCCGAATAATTTGTGTGTGTGTGTGTTTTTGGGGGGGTGTGCCCGGTACGGAATAATTATGGTTGGAATAGAGTAGGGCTATATATACTCTCTATTGTAAAAACCTAGCCGATTTTGATCATAATAAAACAGACTCGCTCTCGCTCACGTGGAGGTACCCGGTTTTGGGGAACCACGTAAATTGTTGTGTTGATTGTTTTACTGTTTTCGTATTCCATTATTATGCGTGTGGTGATTTCTCTAACATTTAGGAACTCGCAGCATAAAGCTCTATTTGGCATAACAAACCCTGAATTGACCCATCTTGTGTAACCAACTCTGGTCTTGGTCTTTGTATTATTTGGACGTGGTCTTTGTATTATATGGACGTGGTGTAATAACTTTATGAAAATGCTCCTTGGTTATGTGACTGTACACTTGCACCCGAAACAAGGGCAAAATGGTCCTGCCAAATAATGGCTACCATGTATTGGTCATAAT
The DNA here is from genome assembly GCA_016920895.1 of Vaccinium myrtillus. Taxonomy (NCBI): domain Eukaryota; kingdom Viridiplantae; phylum Streptophyta; class Magnoliopsida; order Ericales; family Ericaceae; genus Vaccinium; species Vaccinium myrtillus. The sequence goes on along the minus strand of JADGMU010000031.1, from coordinate 61,817 downwards.
TTGTTGGGAATGCTTTATTTTCCATAAGACAAAAAGATAGCTAACTCCACATTTGGGGACCATGGCTTCATTGTAGCACAATCAAACATTTAAGATTTAAAACTTAAAAGCACCAGGTTTTTTCATTTGGGACTCGACAAGAACATCAACCATGCAAGAAACCATATTGACTTAGTATTGATCAACACAGTTTCAGAACATATTTTTGTTGTAAAAGAAAGATAGATTGACAAACCGGATCGGAACTGACTTCTCTTTGTGATCATCTATTGATTGATATATATCCGATCAACATTATTTTTTCAATGATAAATATTCACCCTCCTGTTAATGATGTTGTATAAAAAGCATCTTGACGGGTTCGAAGAAACGAAGGATTCAACATCACGATTAAAAAGAAACAATAGCCTGTGTAACATGTGTAACATAGATATCCATCATCTTTTGTAACTAGATCCCCTGTACAATGCGTAATGGATGGTCCAATACACCTCCATTGGCAGCATCAGACCTAACAAACATAGTTGCATACTCGAAGCTACTTAACCACTGTGGCCGTTTTCTGTTTCTTTGTTCTGACATGAAAAGAAAAGGGCCTATTAAACAGTTCGTCATTAGAGAGTACACGATGAACATATTCTAACCCTCTGACAAAAATACAATTGTCAATTATTAGCGTAATGGATGATTCATTTGGAGCTCCCCCCCAAAATGATCATGCATGGTCCCATATAGTACTGTGGTTAATATTCAAGCAGAATAGGATTGATTAGCAGCAATAACAGTCGATCTTTAGTCTCACGACCTTGAGTAGCATGGCCATCTCCATATTGGTACATGCTCAGGGACATCCTAGCAAAATTCATTGCGACTTCAACAAGAGTTTGGGAGAAGGGAGAATCTTTAAATCTGTCTTCATTCATCTTCTTGCACAGAAATAGTTTATAGCTACCACCATTAATTAAATGGCTCCGCAAAGTGATAACATAAACCAACAACTAAATAGATAAACTAGACATAGTTCTAGAGGATAAAAAAAAAAACAAGTAGCAGTCTCAAAATTCAAAGAGACTAAGAGAGAGAGAGAGAGAGAGAGAGAGAGAGAGAGAGAGAGAGAGAGAGAGAGAGAGAGAGACCAGTCGTGAGAATGTAAATAGATATATATTCAGTTGTGTTATACTGTATAGAAGTGATAATCTGGGGGAGAGAGATGGTGGATGGGTTTCGTGGGAAGTTGAACATGGAGTAATTTCATTCTTCATGGGAAGTGGAAACGGTGGAGACTGTTGGAGTTCTAGATGAAAAAAATTTACCCCATGTACCATGACAAACATTAATGAAGTTAAACCGGTTCTGGTTCGGTTCGAATGACGGTTTTTGTTAAAAGAACCAGTAACCAAACCATATTTAACTGTTTTTTTATTTTTTAGGACAGAACCTGACCATAGAACCAGAGAACCGGTCCAAAAGACACGGTTCGGTCCGGTTTACCGGTTTTTGGATTTTTTTGGACACTCCTATTCCAAACAATTTTTCCGAGCCTTGTCAATTTTTTTAGAATATTTTTTTTTGAAGGACCCTCCAAAAAATCTGTTTGGCCGCATGTCGTTAAGTGCTTGATCAATACGTTCTTTTTTCGGCCCGTACAATTATAGACAAAAAAAAAAGAACGTATGGATCATTTACCCATATCCAGCCGAGCTGATTTTTTTGTAGGGACCCTTCAAAAAATATTCTGAACAACTTAAACAACTCAGATCATTTGTGTGGGACCTCGAAATAGTCTCACACAAGTGTTGTATAATTGTTGTATCCATTAGTGTTGTACCCATAGCAAGACTGAAATTACAAAGGGCAACAAAAAGGATAAATCTCCAACAAAAGTCTCCAACACATTTCCAACGCACTCACATTGTGTGTGGAGCCTACACACGTATAGAGGCCACACACACTTAATTGTGTGTGGTCCCCAAAGTATTATCTGTGTCTCATTTCATCCCCAATGTATCAATTGCTGACATTTAGTCCCCAACGTTTCAATTTTGTACCAATTACATCCTCAAGACAAACTTCGTCAGCCTCATCCGTTAAAATGAGGGGCATTCTAGTCATTTCTCCCCCACCCTAAATTTCTGTCAAACAAAATTAAAAAAAAGAAAAAACTAAAAATCTCACTCTCTCCCCTCCCCTCTCATATCTCTCTTCAGAAATCGGTATCAAACAATGTGCAGAAGCCCGTTTCTCTTCCAAACGCAGACTCTGGGCCTTTTCGCCAAATGTTGGACCCACGTGACTTATTTATGCCACTTGGGCCGTGTATGGTCCAAACGGTCAAGAAACGTGGACGCGGCCCACTCTGCATCAAATTATTATTCAGTGGCTTTGGATCGAGCACCGTCACATGATGCTCCACCACCTCGCAACCTCATATATTTTGTCGGGTTCAAACACTTCGTGATGAACTCCACAGAAATATGTAGTGTTAAAGGGATTGTGACAGCACGATGCGGTGCCCGAAGACCACCCATTAATTCTTGATTTCAATAAACGAAAATCATTCCTTGTCCTTGGGGAATTTTTTTTCGCTCCCACAAGTTCGTGTGGTATCCACCTTTCAGTGCGGGAGTGCCATACAATTTGTGAGAGTACAGCAAAATCTATTCTTGGGGTAACTATTTCATAGTAATGAATCATGTGAGAAAATTTCATGTTTTTCACTTAGAATTAGTGATATTTCATGCTGGTAGTGGATCATGTTAGAAGAAAATTTAATATTTTAAATTTATTGGTGCATGTCTCTCGTGTAGTGAAATATTTATTTTGTTAGCTGTCCAAGCATTCACATGGTGCTCCTGCGACTTTTATTTGATATGTGATTTTTGAGGATATGAAATTACTCCTATAATTCTGTAAGTCGTTGATTTCATCTGTGTATTCTACTTAGGATTTGAGCTGAGTTTCCCTTTCGAATCCTCCACTACTAAATTTTCGACTGATTCTATGCCGGTAACTGTTGTTGGTCTGGTCTGCTTTTTCAGTACGCGTCGTAGAGCATATAGTCTGTTAGTGCTTGCTCGTGTCTTAGATTTTGGTATTTTTGATTCATTTACATTCTTGTGATGAAATCTTTGCCTTCGGGCTTTTGAATGAAATGAATTGACTGTTGGATAAAAAAAAAATTAAAAAAATAAACGAAAATCCTTCATTATCCTTGGGGAGATTTTTCCCACTCCAACAAAGTGGTACCCACCTTTCAGTGCGGGAGTGCCATACAATTTGTAAGAGTACAGCAAAAGCTATTCCTGTGGTAAATGTTTAAAATTAGTACTATTTCATAGTAATGAATCACGTGAGAAAGAGCTATGAATTGAAGTCCCCCCTCGCAAGTAAGGAATTTAAAATTAGTACTATTTCATAGTGATGAATCATGTGAGAAAAGAACCTATGAATCGAAGTCCCATCTCGCGAGTAAGGAATTTAAAATTAGTACTATTTCATAGTAATGAATCATGTGAGAAAAATTCATTAAATTAAATAAGTACTATTTCATAGTAATGAATCATGTGAGAAAAAATCATTAAATTTCACTGACCTCCCCTGTGGACCTGTGGTATCTAAAAATGCCCTCCCTTGCCTTTTAAACTACTTTCACCCAACTCCCGTTAGTTTTCAAAATATTTTATAAAAAACTATTTACAAAACTTAATTTTTTTTTGCAAAATCTTTTCAAAAAAACTGATTTAGAGGGGAAATCCCTTTTGTTTTTGAACAACAAAAAAAATTACTATAATCTTCATAAACAAATTACAATGAACATAAGTAACAGCAGGATGTTGAATTTTTTTTTTTTTTAAACAACTCATAACAAATCAGCTAGCAGACTATTATTCATAAATTGGAATCAAACCCAAAGAGAAAGTACAAGCGTAAATTGCAGTTGATAGGAGATGATAGGAAAAGCCATAGGATTCCTAGGTAGGAGATGACATGAATTTGCAGCTACTAAACTGGAAACTAGCCATCATGTTCAAATTATAGCCATTGTCAAGAATAGTTTTACTCCCTCCGTCCCAATTTTATAGTCCCTTTTGAGGATTCCAACATAATAAGGGTACATAATCATTGTACTTTTAAAAACATGTTTTTTCTTATTTTACCCCTTCAATCATTACACTTTCTTACTTTTTATTATTTTTAATTTCAAAATATAAGGGTATAAGAGGAAATTCCTCAACAATTACCCATTTAGTTTTGAAGTGAGACAATATTTTTGGGACGACAAAAAATATCAACTGGGACTATAAAATTGGGACAGAGGGAGTATTTAACTATGCTAGGGGAACTGGATTGATTAGCAGTGATAAGACGTGATCTTTAGTCTCAACACCCTGAGCGCCATGACCATCCCCATATTGGTACATGCATTGAGCCATCCTTCCAAGATTCATCGCAATTTCAACAAATATTTGGGGGCAGGGAGATTCCACACCTTGGTCTTTATTCATCTTCTTCCATGCCTCACCAATTAAGTATTTGATGTGTTCCCTGGCTTCCTCCTCAGATGCACCGGTTTCATGCATGTAACATTGGATTGATTTCGGAGTGTCACCTCTTTTCATTTCATCCTGGACCAGTAAAGGTGAAAACAGAACTTAGATGTTTGGGAGGACCGCATATATTCAGGAAAAAAAGATGGCACGAGTAATGTAGCAAGCTTACCGATGATGTTCCCAAATCATCTGCAAATCGTAAAATAGTGGCTGACCACCGAACTATATTGGGATATTTGTCCAACCATTCCAAGCCCTCCCTAGTAATGGGGTTTGTACTTAGGAAATAAACATGGGTTAGCATCACAGGAATTGCAATAGAAATGCACGAATTGTTCATGTATTCTTCAAAGGTCGGTGTGTATCTGTTGTGGTACCACTTAGCCTCCACTAAGTAAGCTTTACATAAATCTGCCCACTGAAGCATTTAGCATAGTAGTGTTAATCAAAAGAACCTCTTTTAAAAGAATGACTAAAACCAAAGTTCGATTACAGCAAGACAAATTAATATGTAAGTCATACCATTTTTTGAAGGTAAGGGATGCAGTGAACACCTTGGTCCTTCAGAGATTTGTAACCCATTTCATTTATCGAGTTGAAAAGAGAAAGGAAACATATTTTCATGTAGTACGGAAGCTGTTCCATTGCAGTTATATCCCACCTGAAAATCCCAGAAAAGTATATTTGGTTCATTCATTTGAGATAGATAATATCCTAAGAAGCATATGCAATCACGGATAGTATATTTCGCATCACCAACCAACCTCTCAACTGCATCGGTAAAGAGTTCAAGCTCATCCAGTGTACCATAAACATCATAAGTGTCGTCAATAACCGTTATTAGGGCATTGACTATCGTAGCAGCTCTCCTGCGGTACCCAAACTGAGGCCTGAAGTCCACCTCAACATTCCATCCATCAACCGGTCCCTAGCAAAGCTCAACTTTTCTCCCAAACCTGTACCTCTCCACCACCTAAATTTGAAGAGGTGTTAGAGCTGGATGGGAGGATAAGATACACCTTTCACCTTTGGATGGGAGAATATGAACATGCTGAAAACAAACTACCTTTGTGGTTAGTGTCACCATGTTTAAGCCTTAAATCTGTTGATGAAACACAAAACACGGCATCGACGTGTGAAGAAAATACTAAAACTTTCAAGCCGGTCTATTTTTTTTTTTTTGCTCAGCAAAAGGAATTTATTAATCATTGGAAACATATTACAATGATTAAAGGGACCCAAGGCAAGAGGCATCACAACGAACTCGGGCATCCTAACTAGGTTAGCACCCCCGAGCAACGACATTCATTTGCCAACCAAGGACCCAAGGGAAACTAACAAAGCCAAGTTGGAAAGATACCAACCAAAGCCACAAACAGAAAGCAAATTACACAAAAAGAAAACTCCAGCCTAGGTATTTATCACAAACTGATCCTTGGTTTAAAAATGAAAACTCCCATTGGCTCTGAACTTTCCAGTTGGCATCTCCTCAAGCAACCTTCTTCGTCACCTGCACTGTATACCAATATACTTATATGCCCGGAATCGACCCATTATACTTGGATGTTACATCAACACGAACTCCCAGACCCTTAAAACAGACCCAGGTCTATCAGTAATCCATCAGTTTCTGTAATTTGAGACTTCTAATACCTGGTAGACACCTTTTGAAATCCTCCACAGAGTAGTGACGTAGATCAAAACAAGCTTTTGTCCAAATAGCCACCGTATTCTTTATATTCTCAATCATCTCCACTTCATTATACACTTTATTTCTGAAAATAACTTGGTTCCTTTCCAACCAGATCAACCACAAAACTACATAGAAGCATATATCCCAGCAACCTTTTTCAACAGACTTATACTTGAAAGAATCCCACCAACACATTAGAGTGTAGAGGTTTTGAGGGCAGACCCATTCAATATTCCACCATTGCATAATGAGGGACCAAATTTTCCAGGACACTTTACAATGTAATAGCAAATGCACTGCAGTTTCAATCTCACTTTTGCAAAAAGGGCAAAGACCCACCAAACCTTCTTCTTGCTGGTAGATGTTCCTCTTTACCAATTCGCTACCTGTTGCCAATTTATCTTGAATTGCTTGCCAAGTGAGTATTTCAGCTTTGAAGGGACATAGATTTTTCCAAATAAGCATGCATTTTGGGCCAATGGGATTCATAACATTAGCAGCCCATTCCCACTTACCGTAGCAGGATTTAACTGAGAAGTTCCCTGATTTCTGGTCCCATCTCCACCTCAGTTTATCCTCCCCTTGATCATGAATAGCAACATCTAACAACATTTGCTGAAAGATTTGAAGTTGTCCAAGTTCCCACTGAAATAGATTTCTCCTAAACTGCAGGTTCCATGTCAGAGATGAGAAATTATACACTTCACACACCTTGGCTAGTTTTTGAGTGGACAAAGAGAATAGTCTAGGAAAGACTTTCTCCAGTTTCATTTCCCCCAACCATGAATCTGACCAGAAACTAGTTGCTTGCCCAGATGCTATTTTGATGAGGAATCCATCTCTGATTATACCAGCAACTGCAGACCCTTCACTAATCAGAGAATCCATCTCCCAACCTTCGTTATTTTTCATTTTGTAACTCAAGGTGTCCGGGCCATCTCCATCATTACTCGTACTTCTTCTCAAATTTGAGGGAAAATGCAAGTAAATTATTGAGTATGAAAGAACCCAACAGACAAATACAAATGTAAATATAAATATAAATTTAAGCAAGAAACTTGAGTAAGGTTTGAGTACTTCATTCGAATCCAATTTTCAGCAAAACTCAATTTGGTATAGGTTGAGTCTATTTGGAGTGACTTTTAAGAGAATTTTACTCCAATTTTGAGTTCAAACAATCCTTTCTAAGGGACCAATCCCACCATTCACTAGCGGGGACCTCAATTAAAGTCAGAATAAAGCTCCATATGGACTGGCCTCAAGAGAGTTTACATGTAAGCTAGCAAAGTCAAATAAGTTAGAAGGGGACCAATCCCATTGTTCAATAGCGGGGACCTCAATTAAAATCAGAGTAAAGCTCAGTGTGGACTGGCCTCAAGGGAGTTTATAATTATGCATGGTTGTGAGAGTCTGTCACCTATATGATATAACCGTGTGCATATATTTATATACATAATATGTAAGTCAGACACATCTCACCTTGATGCATGCTTTAGATCTGCTTGGTGAGTTGCTTGCACTATGTTGTAATCCAGTTTAGCAAGCTGAAGCAATGTTGGATTCATATCCAGTCTTCCCTCATAGACATCAATGAACCACCTTGCCTCGAGCCGTGGCACCCTCCAATGTAGTGGAAGCTCCAAGGCGTGACTCACTAACATCGCAAGATTGTGATGAATATCCTTCCTCTTTAGGCCTTGTCTGAGATTTTTAGTTGCGAAATCTCTAGCCTCCTCCAAAGTACTTTCACCCTTAACTGAAAGGTATGAGGCTTCATACAAACATAGCATTCCTTTAACATCCTCACCAAGACAAGCCTTGAAATCCCCTGACTCATCCTTAAAGGGATTAAAAACCCCTGCAATCGAAGCTACCAATTACAGTAGACATAGAAAGCTCAAAGCAACAATGCCCAATAGCTTTAACTTTTTGTTTTTAGTGCTTTCATTCCTTTCTTTTTATATGAAAAGATTAAGTTGAGGATTATCTTAGAAAGACTCAGAGAACAGGTGTTGGGTACGAGTATATGTTTGAGTATCAGTCTATCAGATTCATCTAATTTCCATCTCAAGGATACCGGTACATGCTAAAATATGATGTTTCTTTTCCCGGGAAAATGGTATTTACCAGGTGCCTTAAAGCATTTCATGCATAAAATAGGAGTTCTAGGGATAGTTTAGAGGGCTGAATGTCCAGTAACAGTCTCAAAATGTGGATTGACTGGAGTACTTGACTATGAAGCACCAAGAGTCACAACTGCTTGTTGCATCCGTGTGTGACTCTTAGAAGCAGGGTGCTCCTAAAGTGGTGTCCCTCCCACCTTAGGAGTATTCCCGTGCTCCCAACTAAGGAACTTGACAGGGGCCCATTCCCATTGAGATGAGAGCATGCTCCATACGAAGATGGGAGCTTTTGTACGATCCTTACATAGAAAAACAGGGATTTATTGTTGGGCTTTTCTCATTGGTCTTCGATGATATCAGTCATATATCTACCCCAAGTCATGATATCTTGCAAAGAACCCATATATCATAACACTAGTACATCTCTTACACTTGTGGTGGACTTGACCCATACTTTTACTCCTTAAAATGATTGTACTTTTAAAGTGAATGTTATATGTTACATTAATATCTAGGTGGCGCAATATAGACCACACAATGGGTGCATATCATACACACCTTTAATGAGTGTGTACTGTAGATTTTTCTTAATATCTAATATATGTACTTGTTCCTTTCACGGTTGGGTTGGGAGCTTAAATGTATCCGTGCTCCCACTCCGTAAAATTAAGGTCAGCCTGTTCTACGCATGTGATGGGTGGGGATACGTATGGGACACGCAACATGAAGAGTCCAACAGGTTCATTGTTTTTCATAGGTAGGGCCCACACCAGGGACACATTGGGGTCACCATGACCCAAACATGAATGAAAACATTACGGGTTAACGTTGAAAGCATATTCATGTTGGATGACAAAGTCAAATTGCTGACTTAGTCCCTCAAAAGTTTGTTGAGTAGTCCTTATTTTTAGGAGTTTGTTGAGTCTGTTTTTATTGTTCCAGTATTGGCTA
>JADGMU010000031.1:0-47500 GCA_016920895.1 Vaccinium myrtillus | reverse complement strand
AACGTATTTTTTCAAGGGTTCAAGTGAGGATTCATAAAAAAAATGACCGGGAAGGGCTTTATTCGAGCAGTTTTCGATAAAACTACATATGTATGTATGTGTCTATATATATATGTATGTATCTATAGAGAGTCCCGATTCATTGAGGGATGCCTCACGGCCACTTCGTGCGGACCTCATGGATCGAGATAATTTTTTATTGAAAACTCGGATCAAGCCCTTCCGGGTCTTTTTTTTTTTTTTTTTGCCGATTCCTCTCACATAGACTCTTAAAAACATGTTTTAAACACATTGAACAATTCAGATTGTTGAAAATTCATCAGGAAAGTTAAGAAATGGGTGAGGTCCGCACGAAATCATCCGTGAGGGATCCCTCAATGGATCGGGACTATATATATGGCTTATTTACCTTTTTAGTCCCCAAAGTATTCGTGAAATGTCAATTTGGTCCCCAATATTCAAATCGTATCTATCGAGTCCCCAATGTTTACAATGTGTGTTTAAATGGTCTTTGCGTCTAACTCCGTCCGTCTTCTCCGTTAAATGCAGGGTAATTTCAAAATTTCACCCCCACTACAACAAAATTGACATACAATAGCATTATTTTACTGTGTTGCTTCCATAGCATTTACTTGCGAAAATGCTAGTATAAAATGAATAAAATGAATAACTGTGCTACCATTCACACCCCCCAAATTGTTATCTACACCCACTTTTTGTCTTTTAGTGGGATTTTTGCACATGAAAATTTTACTAGAAGACAAAAAAGGGAGTGTTGATAACAATTTGGGGGGTGTGGAAATCACTCCCCTTAGAATAAATACATAATAATTATAATAAATGCACAATAAAAATATAAATATATTTAAACTATATTAGATACTTTAAAAGATAAAGTTTCCGAAAATTTTCAAAAATTAATTACTAAACCTTAATTATTTTGTGGGGGAATGGTTGAGAATTCTTGAATTGAACTTGTTGCACCCAGAGGCAGCCACACAGGATTATTATGTCCAACAACCTTGGTTATATCGACATCTCTGTAGCAAAAAAACAAGTGTTCTTCTCCTCCCACGACAAAACCCAAATCTGAATCGGAAAAGTTCCTCCGTTCAAAACCGAATTAGAAAATCCTCTCTCTCTCCTCGGATCTTGACCAAATTCTATTCACCAGGGTATTTAGGGGCAAACTTCACCGGTAGAAATAAAATTGAAGACTGGAACTCCACCGATCAAACCCACAAAGGGGGAGGACGATTAATCGCCCATTGCAGGCCTCTTCAAGTGAGATCAACCAACAATACATCTTGAAGCGAGATTTATTTGAACAACATCTTCAAGCAAGATCGACCAACGATGTTCCTTCTCTGATTTTTTTTTTTGGCGATCTGAAACATGCAAAACCCATCGCTGGAACTCGTCGGTAATGTCCGAAACCCACCGGAATGGCCATTTTTTGGCAATTTGTTGACTAAATTGAAAAATTATCCCGTAATTCGTTTTGGATTTTGCTGTTACTGGATTTTTTTCCGATCACTAGCGTTTTGGTTTTTTGGGTTTAGAGGTTGAAGAAAAGATTTGTGGGGGTGAAATTTCGAAATTACCCCTGCATTTGACGGAGAAGACGGACGGAGTTAGACGTAGGGACCATTTAAACACACATTGTAAACATTGGGGACTTGATAGACACGATTTAAATATTGGGGACCAAATTGACATTTCGCGAATACTTTGGGGACTAAAAAGGTAAATAAGCCCTATATATATGGAGGCAGTTCTGCTAACACAACGAATAACACAACATTTGACACAACAATAATTGGAGCCTCACGCTAACAATCGGAGCCGTTCAATTTGTTTAAAACATGTTTGTAAAGGTTCCTGTAAAAAATCAACTCATTTGGATTTCGGTAAAGGCTTAATCAATTCATTCAGTTTTATCCTGAAAATATGACGGGAATCAACTAAATGAACCGATCAAACCCTTACCGATATCTGTATGTGAGTGTCCATATCCGAGCTTCTTAGATAGTTGCAGAAGAATCCAATGAATCCATTGTAACGTAAAGGTTGAGGAAATTTTTTACCTCACCATGTGCGAATAAGGGATTGCACGTGCGGGGAGTGTAAGAGCTTGTCCTACATTAGTTAATTATAACCTCTAAAACTAGTATATGATCCCATTCAATGCCAATTGATTTTAAATTGGATGCTTTAACAAGTACCTTGATGAATATTATAGCCATGTTGCCTCATAAGTCTGAATTTGAGAGCTGTGGCATGCAAATCCTCTTTGCTCCAGTTATCAAAACTGTCGTTGTTTACATTTTCCAAGACTCTCTTTATTTCCTCTTCAAAATGGTAAAACACTCCAAGCCTTTGCAAGTCATCAATCATCTCAAGTCCAACCAATGGATCTCCTACTTTGTCAAGCATTAGCTTCACATCTTTCTTCAAATTCGTAGCCTGTTTTGCATACGCATCCCCCTACATTGATAAATAAAGTTGTTAGCAAACATTGCTTACAGAGAAGTACAATTTAAAAGCGGCCACAGCAGTAACAAATTAGCGATACATACCGCGTATTTACTATTGAGTGACTGCACATAGTCATAGTCCCAAATGGTAGGTTGGTAGTTTGCAGATCGCCTAACAATCTTTTGCTCACAAGCCTGTAGGCTCACAGCCATGCATTGAAAGGTACGTAGAACTCGGCCATGAGTGGATCCTCGTGAGGCTCTGATTTCTGATGGTAGCCTGGTAGGAAAGTAAAAAGTGGTAGGAACTGCAAGGCCAAGAGCAAGTGCCATTGCACTGATAAGTTTCTAACAAAGCTGCTTTGATGGTTTGGCCAAGTATGTTAAAAAAACACAGCATAAATAACATTCCAATATCACTGTTGAAACCAAAAATCATGGCTCCAGCTACAGTCAAACTATTACACCTTTTTAAATCATTATAACTGGCATCAGGGGTTGGGTCGAGTGATCTTAATGTGAGCCCCTCCCAAGTCACAAATACAGGGTCGGCCCGGAGATTTCCGGGGCCTAAGACGAGCTTGTAAATCTGGGCCCTAAGTTTTCTTTTTAAAAAGTAAAAATAAAACTAACCCCAAATCAACTAATTTGTACGATTTCTGTACAAACATTGTCGTAATAGTTTGTCCTGACGAGATTAAAAAATATATACAAAATTATAAATCTAAATTGAAATAAATTAGTTAAAAATAAAAAAAGACGATTTTTTAGTGCTTTCCATGCGTCTTATATAAAGCTAACAAAAAGTTAACCACAATTTAATAATACCATCTCTCTTTAATGAAATTTGATCTACTCCAAATGCACGCTAAACTTGAATATTTTTAAGCTCCTTAAGCTTTCAGGTGTCTTTTGGCTTATGATTTGTTGACCGGATAATAACTTTTCCAAGTTGAGGGACTTGCAGGAGCCAATTGGGTAGTAACTTTTTCAAACTAAACGAAAAAACTAGTTCAAGTGGTAGTGGGAATATTTGAAATTGTGCAAGTGCAACCCTGGGCATCAGGTTCACAGGAGAGTGATAATTTCCAGGGTAAGCAGAATTTTACAACTTCTTGTTCATTTCCAAGTACGGTATTGATGATGTACTTCACTTAACATCCATTTTCTTCACATGTATCATCACCTAGGAAAAAACTGATTATTAACAAGCATTGATTGAAGTATAGCACAATCCAATTATTATACCCGTAAAGGACATATATGCACATATTATAGTGACACGAAATCTCATATAGTGTAATGCCGACAAGGATGGATCAGCTAGGGTGCATAATTTGGCTCAAAAATGGAGGGGGAAGGAGTAAGATGAAAGAAAAGAATAAATAAATGGAAAGTGGTTTGTCGTGTGGCTAGGGTCGGCTCATGGCATAAGCCAATGAAGCCACCGCTTTGGGCCTTCTAAAAATGTAAAAAATAGAGACCCCCAAACATGTAGGCCTCCTATATATTGTAATAATTGTCTATTTTTGGATGATTATATGTTTAAATTTCTGCAGTAATAAATATTTTGTAATGGTTTTTTATAAGGATTGTTGAAAAATCTTATCATGCGAAATACATGGAGGGTCTCATCTAATGAATCTGTTTCAGTCCTCCAAAACTAATGAGCTAGCACTGCGTGTGGCTCATAATTACTAAATGACAAGAAACAAGATAGAGAAAGGGATAAATGAAATACAAATGAGAGAAAGAGGAAAAATATTTGTTTATTGAGAGATGGGGATTTCGTCAGGAAACATGTGAAACTGTCAAGTGAACAAGCACGAAAAAACAGAGGTGTTTGTGAGATGCATCACCATTTGAGGAAAGGACACACCTTTCCATCCACCAAAATATTCCCCATGAGTTCAGTTCAGTCCAACGTCACTTTCCTTCCATCATTAGTAAGCCAGAAATGATACATACACACAAACAAGTTACCCACAAATTACCCAAACACACACACAAGTGTGTGGCCCCCACACACACTACACCTCCAGTGTGTGTTTGAGTAATTTGTGGGTAACTTTTGTGTGTATGTAGTGTTGCTCTTAGTAAACATCGTCAATTACTCTTAATAAGGTAATGACTATTGCAGCCACTCTCCTCCGGTAACCAAACTGAGGTAACAGAAAAATAAAACCTAACAGAATGTAGAGAGAGAAGTGATTGAGATGGTAATTCTGTAAACTTTCATTCAATACAATACAAAGGTACAAGTCTGCAGTTTATATAGAGCTGTGAAACTACACGCTCCTCTAACAAACTAATTCAAGAATTAGTTACAACAACTGCTAATGAGGTAACTGCTAGAGGGTCAGAACCCTGAGCTTCCTGAGCTTCTTGACCTGTTTGAACTGCTTGTGTTGTCACACCCCCGCAAACTGAAGCTGGTAGACTTAACAGCTGCAGTTTGGTAGCTAGAAACTGAAACCTTGCAACAGTGAGAGGCTTGGTGAAAATATCTGCTACCTGGAATTGAGAGGGAACATGTTTCACCAACAACTGCTTGTGTAATACTTTCTCTCTAACAAAATGAAAGTCTACCTCGACATGCTTAGTCCGAGCATGGAAAACAGGATTTGATGCTAAAGAGATGGCTGAATTGTTATCACACCATAGAACAGGTAAGGAGGAAGAAGATACTGGAAAACGTAAGTCCTTGAGAATATGAACAAGCCAAATAACCTCAGCGGTGGCATTAGCAAGGGACTTGTACTCTGCCTCTGTGGATGACCTGGCAACAGTTTGTTGCTTTTTGGCAGACCAAGAAATGAGATTAGGACCTAGGAACACACAATACCCACCTGTAGACCTCCTATCAAGGGCATCACCAGCCCAATCGGCATCAGAAAATGCATGCACTTGAAGATCACCTTTGGTAAAATGTAGACCTTGAGTGAGAGTACCCTGGACAAACCTCAGAATTCTTTTCACTGTAGTAAAGTGACTCTCAAGTGGGTGATGCATATGCTGACACACAGCATTGACAGCAAAGGACAGTTCAGGTCTAGTAAGAGTGAGATACTGCAGAGAGCCCACAAGCATTCTATAAAATTCAGGATTGGGAAAAGGATTATTAGGATCAGGTGGTGAGGACTTAAGAGAGGCAGGGGAAGCACACGACCTACATGTACTCATCCCAGCTTTAAGTAGTAATTCAGTAGCATATTTGGTCTGGGATAAGGCAAGACCAGTAGGTGTAGACACCACTTCAATACCCAAAAAATAATGCAAGTAACCCAGATCTTTAAGAGCAAAATCAGTCCCCAATTTCTGAATAATCTGATCAACTAGGATAGGACTAGTGCCAGTTATCAAGATGTCATCAACATATACCAAAACATAGACTAAATCGTCATTTTGAGTCAAGATAAAGAGAGAAGAATCAGCCAAGCTATTATGGAAACCTTGTTTAACAAGACTACGGGATAGCATGTCATACCAGGCACGTGGGGCTTGCTTGAGACCATATAAAGCCTTGTGAAGCTTACAAACATACTCAGGATACTGGGAATTGACATAACCTTGAGGCTGTTTCAAATAAACATGCTCCTGAAGTGTGCCATGCAGAAAAGCATTGGATACATCCAATTGCTTAATATGCCAACCAAATGTAACAGCTAAAGTAACCACAATTCTGATAGTTTGCTGTTTCACCACTGGACTAAAGGTCTCAGTGTAATCAATTCCTTCAGTTTGTTGAAAACCTCGTGCCACTAATCTAGCCTTGTAACGAGAGACACTGCCATCTGAATTTCTTTTAATCTTGAAAATCCACTTACATCCAATCACAGGGGCTTTAGGAGGCAAGGGCACTAGGCTCCAGGTTCCTTGCTGGAGAAGGGCAGCATATTCTTCTGACATGGCTTTTTGCCATTCAGGAAAGGGCATTGCCTCTTTGAAAGTGGAGGGTTCATAAGTAGGAGGAACTGTGGAACAAGAGGATGGATGTAAAGAAGTAGAAGGGGAATGAACTAAGAGAGAGAGAGAGGTGTCCTAGGAACAACTATTCCACTTTTTGAACGTGTGATCATGGGGTGATTAGGAACAGCAGTAGGCACAGTAGTATTGGAAGAAGGAGGGAGAGTAGTGGAGATAGAAGAAGGAACAAAAGTACTAGGAGAAATATTGGAAACAGAAGGTGAAGCAGTATGAACAGAACAAGAAGGACCAGATACAGAAACAGGTATAGAAGGAAGTGGGAATAGAGGAATTGGGAATGTGGAAGATTTGAAAACATGTATAGAGGGAATTTGAGTGGCAGTCATAGAAGAAGAAGAAGAAGAACTTACAAGTTTGGAATAGGGAAAATCATGCTCTAAAAACTTCACATGTCTTGATATATAAACTCTGTTAGAAATAGGTTCAAGGCATCTATAACCCTTAGTATTGGGACAGTAGCCAAGAAAGATACAAGGAAGAGATCGAGGAACTAGTTTATTTGAGGCATACGGCCTGAGCCAGGGGAAACAACAACAGCCAAAAGGTTTAAGAAGAGTATAATCAGGGGATTTGTTGTATAAAACATGGAAAGGCACTTGAAAATCTATTGAAGAATTTGGAAGTCTGTTAATAAGATACACAGCTGTGTTTATGGCTTCAAGCCAGAATTGGATAGGTAGATGAGCTTGTTGCAAAAGAGCAATAGAAGTTTCAATAATGTGGCAATGTTTCCTTTCAGCAACTCCATTCTGTTCAGGAGTATAAGGACATGAGGTTTCATGATGAATACCAAAAAGAGCAAAGAAGGAAGCCATGAGATTACTAAGGAATTCCCCTCCATTATCAGTCCTAAAGGTTTTGATAGATAAGGAGAAGTGATTTGTAACAAACACTTTAAAAGCTTGAACACAAGAGGCGACCTCAGATTTTGCATGCAATGGAAATAACCACAAATATTTTGTAAAGTCATCAACCAAAAGCAAATAGTATTGAAAACCAGAGAAAGAAGCAATGGGAGCAGGACCCCAAACATCCATATGAACCAATTCAAAAGGAACACTAGTAGTAGTCTTAGACAAAGAAAATGGCAGTTTATGACTCTTAGCCTTATTACAAGCATAACAGTCTAGAGTAGTAACACTAGGGAGAGACAAATTATAAGTTTTGGAAAGAATAGGAAGTAAACCAGCATGGGGATGCCCAAGTTTATTATGCTAAGCAGATGCAGAAGATGAAGATGACACGTTGAGAAGAGCTGAAGCTGGACTAGAAGAAGGATGCAGGGGATAGAGTCCCTTGTGGCACATCCCTTGGTGCAGAACTTGGAGGGTTGTTTTGTCCTGAATGATATAACCAGAGGCATCAAAAGTGATAACACAATTGTTATCCTTTGCAAAATGATGAACAGACAGGAGATTATGTGAAATTTGTGGGACATGTAGAATTTGTGCTAGATCAAAACTATGAGATGGAGTAGAGACAAGGCCCTTACCTGACTGACTCACAGGAATAGTATGCCCATTTCCAACAGCTACTGAACCTGTGCCCAGACCTCCATGTGGTATTTGGATCTGTGATGCATCATGGGTGATATGGGAGGTTGCACCTGAATCAAAGTACCAAGGGGCAGAAATAGGGGAAGACTGAACTTGATGCCCATAAGCAGGTGTAGGGACAGATGAAGGAACTTGATGTCCATAAAAAGAGTCTTGAACCCCCAAAGAAGTGCCATCAGAATTTGGAGATTGGTAATAGCCCATGATATCTGGTGATGCAAAGAAAGCCTGAGCAGAGCCTGAACTATTCTGAAAAGCCTGTGCAGGTGGAGGCATAGTGTGCATAGCTTGAGGAAATGAACCAGGGACACCAGAACCAGGAGCACCACCTGAATACTGAGTATTGGAAATTCCAGTAGGAGAAGGTCCTGAATAAACCTGAAAATTTCCACCTGGAGCACCTGAACCAGGGGCATAACCACCTGGACCACTACCATGTCCAGTTTGATTCATTCTCCCTGGTGGTCTATAAGCCAAATTTTGCCTGTGATAACAGGAGTAAGCAAGATGATTGCTTTTGCCACAGATCTGGCAGCCATCAAAAGGACCAGAGAACTGATTTCGATTAAACCTCTGATTGGTCCTATTAGATCTGGTATTACCAATGTAGTTTGAAGGATACATGTGTTGTTGTGTCTGAACAGGAAACAGGAACTGAAAAGGCATTGGTAACAATGGTGGTTGTTGTGTAGAAACACTTTGCACACCAGGTGTTTGATAACTGGAATAAGACAATGGCTTGGACTGTACACCTGGGGCTTGAGCAACCAAAATGGTTGAAATATCTGGAACACCAGTGTCATTCACATGTAGTGCTTCAGCTGTAAGCATGGATGAGAAGGTGCTAAATGACAAAGGTTCAGTACGGGTGCGTATGGCTTGCTGAAACGGACCATAACCAGTTTTCAAGCCATTTAAAGTATGAAATATCAGGTCTTCTTCATCCACATAATGACCAGATGCGGCCAATTTCTGAACTATCTCCTTTATTGAATCGAGATATTGATCCATAGATCCTGTCTTATTCAAGCTATACAGCCTCCTCTTCAGATCATGTATGTGAGACCGTGATAATACACTAAATTTTTCCTCTAATTTGGTCCAAAATTGAAAGGTATGTTCTGATCCAACAATGTGAGGAAGTATGGATGGAGTTAGGGTTGCGATTAAACAGGAAAGTAGCATTCTATCGATGGTGATCCAAGGGGTGAAATCTGGATTAGAAACCTTATTACGAGAAGCATCAACAACATGTAATGGTGGAACAATAGAATTCTCAACAAATTCAATCAGATTATTAGCTCGGAGAGCGTTCTCAACTTGTGTCTTCCACGCAAAGTAATTTGAAGTTTCTAACCTAATGGTAATGAAACTTTGAAAATTAGCGATCAAAAAGGATAGAGATGGAGGCAAACTCATTGTCGAAGCAGATGCAGAAGCTGATTGTGACGCCATGAATTGATTTCTTGATGATCTTGGTTGAATCCTGTCTTCACCGATCTAGATTACGTTTCGACTTTCGTCTCTTGAGGCTCTGATACCATAACAGAAAAATAAAACCTAACAGAATGTAGAGAGAGAAGTGATTGAGATGGTAATTCTGTAAACTTTCATTCAATACAATACAAAGGTACAAGTCTGCAGTTTATATAGAGCTGTGAAACTACACACTCCTCTAACAAACTAATTCAAGAATTAGTTACAACAACTGCTAATGAGGTAACTGCTAGAGAGTCAGAACCCTGAGCTTCCTGAGCTTCTTGACCTGTTTGAACTGCTTGTGTTGTCAGTTTGGAGTCTCTCAAGACCCCGCAAGAAACACTCCCCCAACCTGTCCCTTAAGCTCAACTTTTCTCCCAAACCCGTTCCTCTCCACCACATACATTAGAAACAAGTGTTAGATTTAGAGTCAATGACGGAGGCACAACTTCAATATCGGGTGGACGAATAACAAGGAAAAAGATTGTAATATATGAAGATTTAGAGTCAGGGATGGAGGCATAGTTCAATATCGGGTGGACGAATAACAAGGAAAAAGATTGTAATAGATGAAGGGCGGTACCTACTAATTTTGTCGATGAAAGCTGCATTAGTACGTACTATCACAAATTATTATACTCCGTCCGTCCCAAATTGTTGGTCACTTGGTCCCTCGTTTTATTCTGGGATTTACCAAAATGTTGGTCCTGTTTCTAGAAGCAACTATCAAAATATGTCAAACTTTCAGTTTTACCCTTAAAAATACTCTTTCCCTCCCAATTTATTTCACAGTTTTTAAAATTCGTGTAATTTCTAAATCATTTATATCTTTTAGTATATCAATTTTTCATGATTTTTAATACTTTGTATAAAACATCTAAATGAGATCTATCAAACATGATCCATATTGCATATTTTTTGAGATCCATATTGAAAAATATAAATAATTTAAAACCACTTAACAAACTTCATAGTTTTGAAGGATAATTTTGGAACTCTTGGAGAATAATTTTGTCTCTTTAAAAAGTTGGATTCTCCAAAAGGAACGAGCAATTTGGGACGGAGGGAGTAGGTGTTACTACTCAACCTATACGATTCTTCTTAAAATATTCTTGTTTTATGAGATATAAAGTTATTTGTCGTTCAAAGGGAAGCCATAGCAAGATATTTGTACCAATATATACTTGTTTCTCTCTATATTTTCTTAATTTTTGTCATGGGTCAATCTATTGTCAGCCCAATCGCAAATAAGAAGGCAAAAAAACACAAACTCCAATGTAGTTTTTACGCTTTTTAACATATTTTCCCCTTTTTTTTATACATTTTTCACACATTTTAATACACTTTGGGTACACACCCCCTATTTGGCGTAATAGTTATGCTTCTTAGTGGTTCAAGGTTATGCAACTCAGTGGTTCGGTTATGACTCTTAGTGTTTCTAGGTTATGACGTTTAGGGGTTAAGGGTGCATATGATACACACCCTTTATAGGTCAACGTAGGTCAATGCCTATAGAGCGTAACTGGTTATGCCTCTTAGTGGTTCTTAGCGTAACTAGTTATGCCTCTTAGTGGTTTTGTTATGCCGGTGCATACTGTATGCATCCAAAAAGGGGGTGTGTACCGTAGCATTCCTCATACACTTTTTAAACCTTAACGACAACCCAACGGGCTTATTTTAGAATTTTTCTTTTGTTTTGAGCTAATATATTCGATGTTTAAAAAAATAAACGAAAATCCTTCATTATCCTTGCCTCCTTGGGGAGATATTCCACACTCCAACAAAGTGGTATCCTTCATCTGTGTATTCTACTTCGGATTTGAGCTGAGTTTCCCTTTGGAATCCTCCACTACTAAATTTTCGACGGATTCTATGCCGATAACTGTTGTTGGTCTGGTCTGCTTTTTCAATACGCGTCGTAGAGCATATAGTTTGTTAGTGCTTGCTCGTGTCTTAGATTTTGGTAATTTTGGTTCATTTACATTCTTGTGATGAAATCTTTGCCTTCGGGCTTTTGAATGAAATGAATTGACTGTTTGATAAAAAAAATTAAAAAAATAAATGAAAATCCTTCATTATCGTTGGGGAGATTTTCCGCACTCCAACAAAGCTGGTACCCACCTTTCAGTGCGGGAGTGCCATACAATTTGTAAGAGTACAGCAAAAGCTATTCCTGTGGAAAATGTTTAAATTAGTACTATTTCATAGTAATGAATCATGTGGGAAAAGAACCTATGAATTGAAGTCCCACCTCGCAAGTTAGGAATTTGAAATTAGTACTATTTCATACTCCTTCCATCCCAAATTTCTTGTCCACTTGCACCATTCATAGCACCTCAAAAAATTGTTTATATTTTCAAACGTTGAATGTTATATATATTCAATATGGATCTCGTTTGATAGTTCTTGATGAATTCTATTAAACAAAGTTTCCAAAATTATAAAAAACATTATAGATTGAAAGATATAAGCAATTGAAAATTGGCACGGATACACATAAATGAACAAAAAATTCGGAACGAAAGGAGTAGTAATGAATCATGTGAGAAAAGAACCTATGAATCGAAGTCCCACCTCGCAAGTAAGGAATTTAAAATTAGTACTATTTCATTGTAATGAATCATGTGAGAAAAATTCATTAAATTTCACTGACCTCCTCTGAGGTTTCCAAAAAATACACGGACCTCCCCAGTGGACTTGTGGTTTCTAAAAATGCCCTCCCTTACTTTTTAAACTATTCTCCAGATTCCCCACACCCAACTCCCGTTAGTCTTTAAAATATTTTATAAAAAACTATTTTCAAAACTTAATTTTTTTTGCAAAATCTTTTCAAAAAAAAATTTGTTTTAGAAAAAATTTAAAAAATGTTTATTTTTATGAAAAAACTTAAATAACTTTGAAAAAATCTATACTCTAACAGTTTTTTTTTTTTTGATCGGCTACTCTAACAGTTTTTTTTTATTTTTTATTTTTTTTATTTTTAAATGGATTTAAAAAATTTCAGAAAATAAATTGTTTTTTATTTAAAAAAATTATAAAAAATATCGAGTACAATTAAAAGAAATTACTGTTTGGAAAATATTTGTTGAATATAGTTTTTTGAAATGAAAAAGTTTTGAAAAAATTTTCTTGGATTAAAAAAAACTAGTTTTTGGAAAATAGTTATTTTGAAAGATTAATTTTAAAAAAAAAAAATTAAATTTTAGAAAAAATAAAAATATTTGTTTGAGAACTTTTTTTTTGAAAACTCTTTTTCCAAAAAAAAAAGTTTTGAAAACAGTTTTTATAAATAATAAAAAAAAAGATTGAAAACTAACGGAAGTTAGGTAGGAGGAATCTGGGGGATAGTTTAAAAAGTAAGGGAGGGTATTGCATTTTCAGAAACCATAAAGGAGGTCGGTGAAATTTACCTTAAAATTAGTGATATTTCATGGTAGTGAATCATGTGAGAAAATTTCATATTTTTAATTTGTTGTTGTCTTTCGTGTATTCAAATATTAATGTTGTCAGCTGTCCAAGCATTCACGTGGTTCTTCTGCCAAACACATAGCAACAACTTCACGGTTCGATTGGATGCGAAATTAATTTTGGACGGATAAAATAGTGAGAAGAGATAAAATAGTAGGAGTATTATTTATAGACAGTACACCCACATTGATGTAACATTTATGGAGGAAGACTAAATAGTAGGAGTATTTGGTTTGGAAGATTTGGGTAATAAGAGGGGTAAAATATTAGTAGTACTTGGTTTGTTTTGCAATTCAAATAAGGGATACGGACAAATAAGAGGGTTTGGGGTGGGATTGGACCGGATTATGGAGGAGTTATCCGCCCGGAATGGGAGAGTAATCAAAGGGGCGGGGGGCAATTTGGGTATACAAATGAGTTGATTTTGACCCACTCCAAATCCCACACGGGTCATCAAAGTCATTCATATTTTTTGAAATGATGCTTAAATCGATACAACATTTACCGATATCCGATTGATTTGATTTTTTAAAAGGTAACAGTAAACTTTATTTTGAAAAACATGAACGGCTCTATAATTATCCATGTGAGACCTGTAGTTGGGTCCAAATCAACTAATTTGTGCAATTTTTGTACAAATATTGTCCTAATAGTTTGTCCTGACAAGATAAAAAAATATATAAAATATTATATATCTGAGTTGAAATAAATTAGTTAAAAATAAAAAAGAAGGTATTTTAGTGTTTTCCATGCGTCTTATATCAACTTTTTTCAACTTTGATTTATATTTTTCATATTTATCAGGTCGAGACGAACAATGAACTATAGAAATTATGACCGAAAAGCAAACAAAAAGTTAACCAAAATTAAATAATACCAACTCTCTTTAATAAAATTTGATCTGCTCCAAATGCACGCTAAACTTGAACACTTTTAAGCTCCTTAAGCTTTCAGGTGTCTTTTGGCTTCCGTTTTGCCGACCGGATAATAACTTTTCCAAGTTGAGGGACTTGCACAAGCCAATTGGGTAATAACTTTTCCAAACTAAACAAAAAAACTAGTGGTTGTGTTCGTTTTGGGGTTTTAGTTTTGATGACATCATCATTATACTCATTTCTCTCTCTATCTCTCTCTCTCTATTCATTACACCTTCTTATATCAACAAAACTAAACTAAACTACCAAACGAACACATCCAGTATAATTCGTAGGAATATTTGAAGTTGTGTAAGTGCCAAGCCACCCCGACACCCCTTGTGTCCAACCCTATGCATCAGGTTCACAGGGGAGTGATAATTTCCTGGGTAGCAGAATTTTAACTTCTACTGCATTTCCAAGCACGGTATTGATGATGTACTCCATTTTAGAATCCATACATGTCCCCCAGTCATAGATTATCCTATCGCCAAACGACCTTCTGTAAAATGGCTCAAGGGGTGCCAATTATCCAACCGTAAGGTGGAACTGGCCATTGCCTACCACATTTTTCACGAGGGGCTGAAGAACTTCCTCATGGTCCAAGAAGGCAACAAGGATCATTTTCTGTTGTGTATTCTATTCAAGACTGTCATATTTTCAAGTTTTATATAATGTATTCACTACTAATGTAGCCCATTTCACTTTCAATTATTGGTGCAATGCCGACAAGTATGGGCCAGGTGTATAATTTGGCCGAAAGAGGAAAGAAAAGGAGTAAGAAGGGATAAGAATAAATAAGTGGAAGGGTCATGAGAAGAAACAAGATACAGAAAGGGATAAATGAAGTACAAATGAGGGAAAGAGGGAAAATGGTTGTTTATTGTGGGAGGGATTTCAATGATTAAAAGGAGGACAAGGAAAGTTCAAAAAACATGTCTTACGATTCCACAAAGCTACTCTTGTCCTAATAATACGTTTGCAATACTTGTCCTGCTAAATCAATGTACCCCTAGTCCCTAGACAAAACAACACGAGAAAAGAAAAGAAAAGGAAAAAAGGGGAACAGCAGCTGATCAAATCTTTTCTTCGACGTAAGCAACAGCAGGATGTTGATTATTTCCCTTTCTTTCCAGTACATACCAAATAAGAAATCAGCTAGCAGTCAATTATTCGAACATTGGAATCAAAGCGAAAGAGAAAGCACAGGCTTAAATAGGATTCTAGGATCAACTATCTCGTGAGTCGACAGGAAAAAGCCATAGGATTCCTAGGTACAGGACAACGTGAATTTGCAGCTACTTACTAGCCATGGAGTTCAAAATTATAGCCATTGTCCCAAATACTGCTGTTTAGTGTTCAAGGGGAATCGGATTGATTAGCAGTGATAAGACTCGATCTTTAGTCTCAACACCTTGAGCACCATGACCATCCCCGTATTGGTACATACACAGAGCCATCCTTCCAAGATTCATTGCAAGTTCAACAAATGTTTGGGAGCAGGGAGATTCCACTCCTCGGTCTTTATTCATCTTCTTCCATGTCTCGCCAATCAAGTATTTGATGTGTTCTCTGGCTTCTTCCTCCGATGCACCAGTTTCGTGCATGTAACATTGGATTGATTTTGGAATGTCACCTTTTTTCATTTCATCCTGTCCCAGCAAAGAAGAAAACAGAACCTTAGATGTTTGGGAGGAACATATATGTTTAGGAAAACTAAGATGGTGCGAGAAATGTAGCATGCCCACCGGTGATGTTCCCAAATCATCAGCAAGTCGTAAAATAGTGGCCGACCACTGAATTATATTAGGGTATTTCTCCAACCATTCCAAGCCCTCCATTGTTATGGGACTTGTACTTAGAAAATAAGCATGAGTTAGTATCACATGAGCTGAAATTGAAATCCATGCATTCCTCATGTATTCCTCAAAGGTCGGTGTGTATCCGCTATAATACCACCTTGCTTCCACTAAGTAACATTGACATAAATCTGCCCACTGTAACATTTAGAACAGGAGTGTTGATCAAAAAGCTATTTTGAAGAATGGCTTAAATCAAATTTGGTTAATTAAGAAATTTTGATTAACGTAATACCATTTTCTGAAGGTAAGGGATGCAGTGAACACCTTGCTCCTTAAGAGTGTAGTAACCAATTTCATTTATCGAGTTGAAAAGAGCAAGGAAACAAATCTTCATATAGTCAGGAAGCTGTTGCATTGCAGTTATATCCCACCTGAAGGACAAAATGGAGTTCGTTTATTCATGTCAAGGAAAACATATGCCATTATGCATAGTAAATGTCGCATCACCACTACAACCAACCTCTCAACTGCATTGGTAAAGAGTTCAAGCTCATCCAATGTACCATAAACATCATAAACATCGTCGATCACCGTTATTAGGGCATTGACTATCGTAGCAGCTCTCCTGCGGTACCCAAACTGAGGCCTGAAGTCCACCTCAACATTCCATAAGAAACTCTCCATCAACCGGTCCCTAGCAAAGCTCAACTTTTCTCCCAAACCTGTACCTCTCCACCACCTAAATTTGAAGAGGTGTTAAAGCTGGAAGGGAGTATAAGATACACCTTTGGATGGGAGAATATGAACATGCTGAAAACAAACTACCTTTGTGGTTAGTGTCACCATGTTTATGTTGAAAAGATAAACTTGTCTTTGTGTCTTTTTGAATTCTCTACACAGTTCTAGAATGTTTTTAGAGTTCTATGTCTTTTCGTTAGTTACGCACATTATGTTGGTTCACGTATGATGCTTTGGATTTAGGAGTTCATTTAATTTTAGCTTATTTATTAGGGCCTATAAATACTTGATGTATTTCATGGTTTGAAGTAAGTGGAATTGAGTTGAGTTCAAAGTATTCCTGATAAGCCCCCAATATTGTATATATCCGGGGCTTATCTAGCCTATTTTGCTCACACACGCACGCGATTTCGCGCTTTATATGGTTGATATGCGGGTAGTGGTGTGTTTTTGTAAGTACAGGTAAAGCATGGAAAATGAGCGCATTTTGTGCGCCTTGAAAGTCGTGCCGCCGAGGCCCCCATGCTCCATGGCACGCCAACACCGGGCCTCACGAGCCACGACATGATGATTCGGCCGAGGCCCGGGGATGCAAAAAAGTTGGTGCTTTGAAGCCGTTCTTTTCGTTACCAAAAACTCCCGGTGGGGTCCGGGGGTGAACAAACACTCACGAGACCAAGGATCATCTCCCTCGAGGGTCACATGATCCATTTGAGTCCATTGGAAGAAATCCGGAAGCATGCAATTCAAGCGGAGTGATCAAAGGAATGAAATTCAAGCTTAGGAGAACTTGGATTGATCCAAAGAAAGTTGGATTGATCCAAGTTTCATCAAAATTCCAACAGACCTTTTTGGATCGATCCAAAGAAAGTTGGATCGATCCAACTTCACAAAAATTCCCCAGCAACTTTCTTTGGATCGATCCAAAGAAAGTTGGATCGATCCAACTTTGGACGAAACTTCACCAGAGCAGTTTGGATCGATCCAAACTCAAGTTGGATCGATCCAAACATCATCAGACAGCCAAATTAATTCACTTTATGTACATGCTATTAATGGAAAGTTTTTGGTTTTGTGAGAGCTTTATTAGATCTTTTGTAGAGAGAGAAGGGGAAGACTATATGTTGGTCTCTCCTCTCTTCTTACCGAAACTTCATCTTTTATTTTCTTTCTTAGTTTTTAGGCTCTCCCCTCTCTCCTCCATTAGAGAGTTTTGGAAGCTTTACCTCTCTAGAAAACTCACGTAAGTTTCGTGTTTCGTTTAGTTTCTCGTGTTTTAATGTTGTAGCTACTACTTAGATCGTTATATATATCAAGTTTATTTCCGTAAAAATCATGTTCTTCATTTCTTTTACGTTTCAAGCTATGTCTTTCATTCCTATGTTTGAGTAGTCTAAATAGGCTCGGTCATGGGGTGATTAGCACTCCATGACTTAGGTTTAATTCGTTCTTCTCGCCAAGTTGCAAACACTTCTTGTTTAATAAAGTCACGGGTTCATCTTTATGTATCAAAATTTGGGTTTGTTAATCTCATTGATCTCTCGTGGCCGAGGGTTAATTCACCTAGGTACGGGTGACGCTTTGGGCGATGTCAACCTAGATGTTTGTCTAATTGGCTCAAGAACCCTAAACTTTATCGAACATCATTTCTAGTTCAAAGAGTTAGGATCGATTTTATGTACCAAAGTCTAGGTTTGTTAATCTTTTTGATCTCTTGTAGTTAAGGGTTGATTCTCCTTTTCACGTGTGATGCTTTGGGCGATGTCAACCTAGATGTTTGTCAAATGGTTACAAGAATCCTAAACTCAACAAGAGAGGAACGAATTAGCCTAAGTTATGGTTGTTAAAATCCCCTAGACTTTGCCTTAGTTAAATTTGTCGTTTTTAAATCTCCAAGTCGTTCTCGAAGTTAAGAGAATTCCACCAACCAAACTCTACTAAGCCAAGTTTGCCGCTTTAAGGCTAAACCAACAGTCGCGAATCAACTCTCACGCTTAGCGCATTCGGTCTCTGTGTACTCGACCCGGACTTCCGGTTATTATGCTACCGCCGGCCTAAACCCTACGCTTGGGGAAATCAAATTGGAAAACAATCCAAGGGCGCAAGCAATTCCTCTTCCCTTCTCTTCAATATCTTGCGGTAATCTTGGATAGATTTCCAACAAAGTGGTATCAGAGCCAAAATGGCGAATGGTTTGATAGGATTTCAATATCCTCGGCTTACCAAAGACAACTTCGACAATTGGTCGATTCGAATGAAGGCTCTTCTTGGTTCGCAAGATGTTTGGGAGATTGTAGAGAAAGGATATGTAGAGCCACAAGACGATTCGACCTTGAATGCTACTGAAAAGGATGCCTTGCAGAAGTTAAGAAAGAAGGATAGAAGCGCTCTTACTCTCATCCATCAGGGCTTGGATGATTTGATGTTCGAAAAGGTGGCCGGTGAAACCACCGCGAAAAAGACATGGGAGATCCTCCAAAATTGTTTTAAAGGAGTTAACAAAGTGAAGAAAGTGCGTCTTCAAACTCTTAGAAGAGACTTTGAAGCCCTTCGCATGAAAGAGTTGGAGTCTATTTCGGATTATTTCACAAGAATGCTGGTTATTGTGAATTAAATGAAGAGGTATGGCGAAAATGTTGCAGATGCTCGCGTGGTGGTGAAAATTCTTCGCTCATTACGACCAAAGTTTGCACATATCGTGGTTGCTATCGAAGAGTCAAAAGACTTGGAGTCTATGACGATTGACCAACTTTTGGGATCTTTACAAGCACATGAGGAAAGGCTTAAGAGAACTGAAAATGAAGCACTGGAATATGCTTTGCATGCAAAACTCTCCTTCAAAGGAAATGGAGGAAGATATGATAGAGGTGGAAGCACCCAAAGAGGCCAAGGGCAAGGACGAGGACAAGGACAAGCACGAGGACATGGATATGGACATGGTCATGAACAGGGAGAAGGAGAAAGAGGAAGAGGCAATATTGGCTCTTTCAATAATGACTTTACAAAAAGAAATCAATTTCCATCATCAAGGTCCTGTGGAGGAGGAAGAAGTCGAGGTCGAGGTTGAGGAAGAGATATCCATTCGAATCAAAAGAGGTATGACAAGTCTCAAGTAGAATGTTACAGTAGTCACAAATATGGGCATTTTTCTTGGGAATGTGAAGATGCCAATAACCATGTTGAAGAGCAAGCTCATCTTGTTGAAGAAAAAGAGGTTGAAGCAGGACCAACTTTGTTGCTTGCGGTTAAAGAAAATGAGGAGTTGGGAGAAAATTTGTGGTACCTTGACAATGATGCTAGTAATCACATGTGCGGCGACAAAACCAAATTTCTAGAGCTTGATGAGACGTGGAAAGGACATGTCACTTTTGGAGACTCCTCAAAAGTCCCCATCATGCGAAAAGGTACTATTCTAATCCGCTTGAAGAATGGTGATGATCGAATCATGTCAAATGTGTATTTTGTGCCAAAAATGAAGAATAATATTTTTGAGCTTGGGTCAACTTTTGGAAAGAGGTTATGAAATTCTCATGAAAGATCATTGTCTCTCCTTAAAAGATGAAAGAAATAATTTGGTTGCAAAGGTTTCCATGACGAAGAATCGAATGTTTCTGTTAAATCTTCAAACTGATGTGGCCAAGTGCTTAAAATCAAGTGTGAAAGATATGTCATGGCATTGGAACATGAGGCTTGGACACGTGAACTTTGGAGGACTAAAAATGATGGTTCAAAAGAAGATGGTACATGGCTTGCCTTCTTTCAACCATCCAGATCAGTTATGCGAGGGATGTCAAGTTGGTAAGCAATCCCGGAAGCCTTTTCCAAAAGAATCCATTTTGAGAGCTATGGAGCCGCTTCAACTTGTTCATACTGACATCTGTGATCCAATCAAACCAGCATCTTTTGGTAAGAACCAAGTATTTTTTGCTTTTCATTGATGACTTTAGCAGGAAAAGTTGGGTTTATTTTTTGAAAGAAATAGTCAGAAGCTTTTGGAATTTTTAAGAAATTTAAAGCTTTGGTTGAGAAGCAAAGTGGCTATGAAGTTAAAGCTTTGAGATCCAATAGAGGAGGCGAATTCACATCCAATGAATTTAAGAATTTTTGTGAAGTGAATGGAATTTGTCATCCTTTAAGGTTCCAAGATCGCCACAACAAAATGGCGTTGCTGAGAGAAAAAAAATAGATCAATTTTGGATATGGCGCGGAGCATGTTAAGGAGTGGTAGAATGCCAAAGGAATTTTGGGCAGAAGCTGTTGACCGTGCAGTGTATTTGTTAAATTGATGTCCTACAAGGAGTGTAGAAAACATGACACCGCAAGAAGCGTGGAGTGGAATGAAGCCTAATATATCACATTTGCGAGTTTTTGGAAGCATTGCATATGTTCATGTCCCAAATGAAAAAAGGTCAAAGCTTGATTCAAAGAGTGAGAAGTATGTTTTTGTTGGCTATGATTCAAGCTCGAAAGGTTACAAGCTTTACAATCCAATTACTCAGAAGATTGTGATTAGCAGAGATGTGGAGTTCGACGAAGAAAACACTTGGGAGTGGGATACTCAAGAAGGAGAAAATTATGATTTCTTTCCCTATTTTGAGGAAGAGCAATTAGTTTCTGAAGAACCACAAGAGCCGACAACACCTCCAGTTTCTCCTCATGTTGAACCATCATCATCAGAGGAAAGCTCAACTGAAAGAATGCCACGCATGCGGAGTCTAACTGAACTTTATGAGGTAACTGAACAGCTGGACCTATTTTGTCTTCTTGCAGAAAGTGAGCCTTTGAATTTCGAAAAAGCTATGCAAGATGAAAAGTGGAGAAATGCTACGCATGAAGAGATCAATGTCATAAAGAAGAATGACACATGGAAACTTGCAACTCTTCCAAAAGGGCAAAAAGCTATTGGCGTAAAATGGGTGTACAAAGCAAAGAAGAACGAAAAAGGAGAAGTTGAAAGGTATAAAGCAAGATTGGTGGCTAAGGGGTATAGTCAATGTGCTGAAATTGACCATGAAGAGGTATTTGCTCCTGTTGCTCGTTTAGAGACTATAAGGTTATTGATTTCTCTTGTTGCTTATAATAATTGGAAGATTTATCAAATGGATGTTAAATCTGCGTTCTTGAATGGGTTGCTCGAGGAGGAGGTGTACATTGAACAACCAATGGGGTATGTGATCAAAGGCCATGAAAGTAAAGTTCTCAGGCTTAAGAAGGCAATATATGGATTGAAACAAGCACCGAGAGCGTGGAATACTAGGATTGATAAGTATTTCATTGCTAATGGCTTCACCAAATGCCCACACGAGCACGCCCTTTATGCTAAGGTGAATGGAAAAGGGGACATACTAGTTGTTTGTTTGTATGTCGACGATCTCATTTTTACAGGAAATAATCCGGAAATGTTTGAAGAATTCAAGACGGCAATGGTTCGAGAATTTGAGATGACTGATATAGGACTTATGGCCTATTATCTCGGGATTGAAGTGAAGCAACAAGAGGATGGCATTTTTATTTCTCAAGAAGGATATGCACGAGAAATACTCAAGAAGTTAGAGATGGCTAATTGTAATCCTGTGAACACCCCCGTGGAGTGTGGAATTAAGTTGTCGAAGCATGAAGATGGAGAAAAGGTAAATGCAACAGTTTTTAAAAGTTTGGTTGGAAGTTTGAGATATTTGACATGTACAAGGCCAGATATTTTGTTTGGAGTTGGGCTCATTAGTCGTTTTATGGAAGCACCCACCACTGTTCACCTCAAAGCCGCAAAAAAAATTCTCCGTTATGTTAAGGCACCCTAGATTCTGGGTTGTTTTATTCATCTTCTAAGGATTTGAAGCTCGTGGGATATTGAAATAGTGACTGGGCAGGAAATTTAGATGACAGAAAAAGCACTATAGGTTCCTATTTTTCTTGGGAAATGCTGCTTTTACATGGAGTTCAAAGAAATAGTCAATTGTAGCGCTCTCTACTTGTGAAGCAGAGTACGTTGCTACTACATCATGCACGTGTCATGCAATCTGGCTCCGAAACTTATTAAAAGATTTGCATTTTGTGCAAGAGGAAGCAACAGAGATTTTTGTTGACAACAAGTCTGCAATTGCTATGGCAAGGAATCCCGTTTTCCATGATCGGAGTAAACACATTGACACAAGGTATCATTACCTCATAGAGTGCATCACAAATAAGGAGGTGGAGCTCAAGTTTGTAAAGTCTCATGATCAGATGGCAGACATTTTTACAAAGCCGCTCAAGTACGAGGACTTTGGGAGGGTTCGGGCACTACTTGGAGTTACAAAGAAAGTCAAGTTTAAAGGGGGGTGTTGAAAAGATAAACTTGTCTGTCTTTTTTAATTCTCTACACAGTTCTAGAATGTTTTTAGAGTTCTGTCTTTTCGTTAGTTACGCACATTATGTTGGTTCATGTATTCTTAGGTGAATGTATCTAGGAAGGTTCATGTATGATGCTTTGGATTTAGGAGTTCATTTAATTTTAGCTTATCTATTAGGGACTATAAATACTTGATGTATTTCATGGTTTGAAGTAAGTGGAATTGAGTTGAGTTCAAAGTATTCCTCTTCCCTTCTCTTCAATATCTTGCGGTAATCTTGGATAGTTTTCCAATAGTTTAAGCCATAAATCTGTTGACGAAACACAAAACACGGCATCAACGTGTGAAGAAAATATTAAAATTTAAAGCCAGTCTATTTTCCCATAGGTACATATTTGATGGGAAAATGGTAATCATAGGTTCCATAAAGACTGGTTTGGACTCGCATCCCGATGTACCCTCTAAAAACTCCCATTCATAAAGGAATGAGGAACACTAATGATAATCACTACTCCCTCCGTTCCATAATATTGGTCCCCTACGAAACTACGTGCAATTTTCAAACTAAAAAATAATGTACTTATGAACCATAATTTGTTCATCAATATGGATCTTGTTTCATAGATCTCATTGTGAACTTTTAAACGGTGCAAAAAAAATTCAAAAATTATTTTATAGATGCGTTATTTTTTAGTTTGAAAATTGCACGTAGTTTCGTAGGGGACCAATATTATGGAACAGAGGGAGTACTTCGGAAGTGTGTACTTTATGTCAATTATGTTACCCAATTTTGACTCCAAAATTTGATACCATTTTCTTTCTACATTAAAAAACCAGTTTGGTATCACTGTACCACTTACAAGGCACTCCCCAACCTTCTTTTTCATTTTCTAACTCAAGGTGTCCTGGCCATCTCCATCATTACTCGTACTTGTACTCAAATTTGACGAAAAATGCTAGTAAATCATTGAGTATGAAATAATCCAACAAACAAATACAAATGTAAATACAAATTTAAGCAAGAACCTTATTGATTGCAAAGTTACAAATTTGAGGGCACAAAATAGCATTCTAAAATTTGAGTGAGGTTTGAGTACTTCATTCGAATACAATTTTCAGCAAAACTCAATTTGGTATAGGTTAAGTCTATTTGGAGTGACTTTTTAGAGAATTTTAGTCAAATTTTGAGTTCAAACAATCCTTTCTGAGGGACCAATCCCACCGTTCACTAGCTGGGATCTCAATTATAGTCAAAGTAAAGCTCCATATGGACTGGCCTCAAGAGAGTTTACAAGTAAGCTAGCAAAGTCAAATTAAGTTAGAAGGGGACCAATCCTACCGTTCAATAGCGGGGACCGCAATTAAAGTCAGAGTAAATCTCAATGCGGACTACCCTCAAGGGAGTTTATAAGTATGCATGGTTGTGAGAGTCTGTCACCTATAAAATATAACCGTGTGCATATATTTATATACATAATATGTAAGTCAGACACATATCACCTTGATGCATGCTTTAAATCTGCTTGGTGAGTTCCTTGCACTATGTTGTAATCCAGTTTAGCAAGCTGAAGCAATGTTCGATTCATATCCGGTCTTCCCTCATACACATCAATGAACCACCTTGCCTCCAGCCGTGGCACCCTCCAATGTAGTGGAAGCTCCAAGGCGTGACTCACTAACATGGCAAGATCGTGTTGAATATCCTTCCTCTTCAGGCTTTGTCTGAGATTTTTAGTTGCGAAATCTCTAGCCTCCTCCAAAGTACTTTCACCCTCAACTGAAAGGTATGAGGCTTCATACAAACATAGCATTCCTTTAACATCCTCACCAAGACAAGCCTTGAAATTCCCTGACTCGTCCTTAAAGGGATTTAAAACCCCTGCAATCGAAGCTGCCAATTACAGTAGATATAGAAAGCTCAAAGCAACAATGCCCAATAGCATTAACTTTTTGTTTTTAGTGCTTTCATTCCTTTCTTTTGATATGAAAAGATTAAGTTGAGGATTATCTTAGAAAGACTCAGAGAACAGGTGTCGGGTACGAGTACATGTCTGAGTATCAGTCTATCAGATTCATCTAATTTCCATGTCAAGGATATCAGTACATGCTAAAATATGATGTTTCTTTTCCCGGGAAAATGGTATTTACACTAGGTGCCTTAAAGCATTTCATGCATAATATAGGAGTTCTTGGGATAGTTTAGAGGACTGAATGTCCAGTAACAATCTCAAAATGTGGTTTGACAGGAGTACTTGACTATGAAGCACCAAGAGTCGCAACTGCTTGTTGCATCCGTGTGAGACCCATAGTAGCAGGGTGCTCCTAAAGTGGTGTCGCTCCCACCTTAGGAGTATTCCTGTGCTCCCAACTAAGGAACTTGACGGGGGCCGTTCCCATTGAGATGAGAGCATGATCAGTATGAAGAGTCCAACAGGTTAATTGTTTTTCATAGGTAGGGCCCACACCAGGGACACATTGGGGTCACAAGGTCCCAAACATGAATGAAAACATTACGGGCAACAATTCATAAAGGTGAAAGCATATTCAAGTGTATGATATTCCAAGAATATGAGGCAAAAAAGTACAAATAAATGAATACTAACCAAATGAAACTCTCCTTTGACTCGGGAAGTTTTAAAAGGAAACAACACGAAGAGATAGGATGCTATTAGTTTTGGTTACTCCAAAGGCAACGTTCACAATAATGAATACACACACACACATAAACATGCGGATCCTATAAAGGATCTCCATCCTGTCTAAAATGCGGGACTCCCATTTCCCGATCAAATTGCGACGATCCGAACCATTCAATGTGTTTAAAACGTATTTTAAAGGGTTCGCGTGAGGATTCATAAAAATAAAAAAAAACAAAAAAAAAACCGGGAAGGGCTTCATTCGAACAGTTTTCGATAAAACGAAATGTGTATGTGTGTGTGTGTCTGTGCGTGTGTGTGCATGTGTGTGTATATATATAGTCCCGATCCATTTAGGGATGCCACACGGCCACTTCGTGCGGACCTCATGTATGGAGACAATTTTTATCAAAAACTGCTCGGATCAAGCCCTTCCGGGTCTTTTTTTTTTTTTTTTGATTCGTCGCGTAGACTCTTAGTAACATGTTTTAAACACATTGAACCGTTCAGATCGTTGAAAATTGATCGGGAAAGTTAACAAATGCGTGAGGTCCACACGAAGTCATCCCTGAGGGATCCCTCAATGGATCGGGACTATATATATATATATATATGGAGGTAGTTTTGCTAACGCAACGAATAACACAACATTTGACACAACGATAATTGGAGCACCATACTAAAAATCGGAGCCGTTCAATTTGTTTAAAACATGTTTGTAGGGTTCTTGTAAAAAATCAACTCATTTGGATTTCAGTAAAGGCTTGATCGGTTCATTCAATTTTATCCTGAAAATATGACGGGAATCAACTAAATGAACCGATCAAGCCCTTACCGATATCCGTGTATGTGAGTATCCATATCCGAGCTTCTAGATACTTGCAAAAGAATCCAATGAATCCATCGTAACATATAGGTTGAGGAAATTGTTTACCTCACCATGTGCGAATATGGTGTCGCTCGTGCGGGGAGTGTAAGAGCTTGTCCCACATTGGTTAATTATAACCTCCAAAACTAGTATATGATCACATTCAATGCCAATTAGTTTTAAGTTGGATGCTTTAACAAGTACCTTGATGAATATTATAGCCGTGTTGCCTCATAAGTCTGAATTTGAGAGCTATGGCACGCAAATCCTCTTTGGTCCAGTTATCAAAACTGTTAATGTATACTTTTTCCAAGACTCTCTTTATTTCCTCTTCAAAGTGGTAAAACACTCCAAGCCTTTGCAAGTCATCAATCATCTCAAGTCCAACCAATGGATCTGGTACTTTGTCAAGCATTATCTTCACATCTTGCTTCAAATTCGTAGCCTGTTTTGCATACGCATCCCCCTACATTGATAAATAAAGTTGTTAGCAAACATTGCTTCCAGAGAAGTACAATTTAAAAGTGGCCACAGCAGTAACAAATAGCGATACATACCACGTATTTACTATTGAGTGACTGCACATAGTCATAGTCCCAAATGGTAGGTTGGTAGTTCGCAGATCGCCTAACAATCTTTTGCTCACAAGCCTGTAGGCTAACAGCCATGCATTGAAAGGTATGTAGAACTCGGCCATGAAGGGATCCTCGTGGGGCTCTGATTTGTGATGGTAGCCTGGTAGGAAAGTAAAAAGTGGTAGCAACTGGAAGTGTCATTGCACTGATAAGTTTCTAACAAAGCTGCTTTGATGGTTTGGCTAAGTAAGTTAAAAAAACACAGCATAAATAACATTCCAATATCACTGTTGAAACCAAAAATCATGGCTCCAGCTACAGTCAAACTATTACACCTTTTAAAATCATTATAACTGACATCAGGGGTTGGGTCGAGTGATCTTTATGTGAGCCCCTCACAAGTCACAAATACAGGGTCGGCCCGGAAATTCTCGGAGCCTAAGACGAACTTGTAAATCTGGGCCCTATGTTTTCTTTTTAAAAAATAAAAATAAAACTAACCTCAAAATGATCGTTACTTGGTCTCATGTTTTTCTTTTCTTTTCCATGATTCGTTTTGTTGTTTCGAATAAAACTAGTTTTTGGTCATATTATTTTTTGCACCAATCAAAAAAATGTCCTTTGGAAGTGTGAGTTTGTGAGAAGGGAAAAAATATTGCTATGGTGAATTAAAGGAGAAGCCTAGGAATTAAACTGTGTACCTATTGGATAGAGAAACTAAGGTTTTCCACTAGGCTAGCTAGCTCATTGATTGTATATGCGATAGATTAAATATACATATTCTGTACCTAGGTTTACCTATCCAGGGCCCTAATTTTGGGCCAAACTGGGGGGACCTAAGTCAGCTGCCTTGAACACCTTAGCTCAAGGCCAGCCGTGCACAAATTTAGGAATGAAAAGCTAGTAAGATCTAATTCACCATTGCCAGTTTCTTGTTATTTTAAATGCTGATTTAGAGCTATATTCATCATTTGCATTAGGAACTATATCACTCTTTCTGCCAACGTACTTTAGTTTTAGACATAAGTAGTGGGGGACGCAGAATTTGTACGTAGAAAGAGACTACTAATTTCTCAAGCATTTTCTTCACATGTATCATCAACTATGCAGCCCATTTTCACATGCATGTTCCCCACCAAAAAAAAAAAACTAGTTATTAACAAGCATTGGTTGAAGTGGAGCACAATTCAATTATTAGTGCAATGCCGACAAGTATGGGCCAGGTGTATAATTTGGCTAAAAGAGGAAAGAAAAGGAGTAAGAAGGGATAAGAATAAATAAGTGGAAAGTTGCTCGTTGCCTGGCCCATACTTGAGAAGTAATGCTTATCATGCTTTTAAAATTGCGCTTTATTGTGTAATTTATTAATGATTCAATTAAGCAATTTTCCTAAATTTTCTTATTTAATTTACTACTTGTCATTTATAATGCATATTTTAGGACGAACTTAGCCATAGCCATAACCATAACCCATTTCTATTAGATTTTTTGTTGTATTGATGTGCCCGTATCATACAAGTGCCCTTACACATACCCATACCAGTGCTTCAAAGTTCTTTACAAACAACTATACTTACTTAAACTATAGCTCCATTCAATTAACACCTACCATATTTGGCAATTGAAGGGCTATCTGAAAAAGTTGAATTCTAATCATTTGATATGCACTCTTTCAATAGAATCACATAAAGAAGACTACTTGACATGCTGGGGATCACTTAACACACTTCATGGCATAAATTTCCAATATGATAATATCACCAGTAAGTGTTTCTCATCTAACTTCATTATCCAAACATGAGAAAAACATCATCTTTTCTCATCCTTTCACGCCAAACATGCACCGTGTTTTTACCACACAAAAAAAAAAACAGGGTGCAAGCCCATAAGGCTGTGTTTGGGTCACAAACTAGATACTTTTCAAGACTCACTTGAAAAGCAAATGATTTCAGAGTTCAATCAATAATCAGTAATCCGTAAGAAAAATTTAAATTGATTTTTTCACTCACCATTCGTATTTTGTTAAATAATGTTTACTATTACCCTGTAAAAAATCAAATCAAACGAATATCCGTGAACTAGATAAACCGATGGAGCATTTACCGATATCCGATCGATCTGATTTTTTACAAGGTAACAGTAAACATTATTTGAAAAACGGATGGTTATCCGTGTGAGAATTTTAACTTCTTGTTCATTTCCAAGTATGGTATTGATGATGTACTCCACTTAACATCCATTTTCAAGTTATGTATTCACTACTATTATCTCAAGCATTTTCTTATCACATGTATCATCACCTATGCCGCCCAATTCACATACATGTTTCCCTACGAAAAAAACTGATTATTAACAAGGCTTGATTGAAGTACAGCACAATCCAATTATTATACCCGTGAAGGACATGCACATATTATAGTAACACGAAATCTCATATAGTGTAATGCCGACAAGGATGGGTCAGCGAGGGTGCATAATTTGGCTAAAAAAATGGAGGGGGAAGGAGTAAGATGAAAGAAAAGAATAAATAAATGGAAAGTGGTTTGTCGTGTGGCCAGGGCCGGCTCATGACATAAGTCAATGAAGTCACTGCTTTGGGCTTTCCAAAAATGTAAAAAATAGAGGTCCTCCAAACATGGAGGCCTCCTATCCTATATATTGTAATAGTTGTTTATTTTTGGATGATTATATGTTTAAATTTCTGCAATAATAAATATTTTGTAATGGTTTTTTACAAGGATTGTTGAAAAATCTTATCATGCGAAATACATGGAGGGCAAAGGTGGAGCTACGTTTGGGCTATGGTGGGCTGCAGCCAAGGTGGAGTTGCAAAAAGCCAAAAAAAAAAAAAAAAAAATTATATGTAAAATTTAGACCCAATAAGTTTTAGCCCAACGCCAAAATTTTCAGCCCAAATCATTCTAAAACTCGTCCAAAAAAACAGTTCCACCGAAGATCAAAACCAGCGGCTCACCAGATTAAAAACAAAAAATGACACGCTCAAGTTAGATCTGGAGAGGAGAAAGGAGGAGGAGAAGGCCGGATGAGTTTCTCACCGTTCGCAATCGCTGACGCGTTTTCCGTTCGCCGACCCAACTCTTCACGTCTTCACCGAGGTCTAACTCTCCGTCTCTCTCAACTCTCAGTCTCTCTTTCTTTGATATAGTGAATTGAAGAATTGAATGGTAGGTGGGGTTTTTTACTATATTGTGTATATAGTACAGTATAAACAAAGAATTGTTTATATATAAACAAAGACCCTTTACTGATCCTTCCAATTCCAATGCTTATAGAGAGAGTGGGTTTATTTGGTTTGGGTTTTTAGAGAGAGTTTTGAGGTAATGAGTAAATAAAGATAGAAAGAAAATTTTATTGGGGACCGTGGTGCATGGTGGGTGTTGAGATCCAAACCAAACAAGGTGAACATTTTCAACTATAAATTATGGGGAAATTGATCTTCGTAAGAAAATGGGGAACGATTTTCTTTCGAATTTTATGATTATCTACATTAAAAAAGACCTTGTTGAAGATATCAATTCAAATTCAATAATCAATGTATTCTACTCTATAAAACATCGTAAAGTACAACTTCAATAGTATACATTGTTATACTTTTCTTTTGAACATTTACGTATTTATGTACAAGTTTGTTAGTCATTAGTTATAAAATCTAGTAGTTTACTAAATTTTGGTTAGTCCAGGGTAAATTAATGTCCTAGCTCCGCCATTGATGGAGGATCTCATCTAATGAATCTATTTCGGTCATAAAATAATGAAGACAAATGTGGCTCAAAATTACTAAATGACAAGAAACAAGATAGAGAAAGGGATAAATGAAATACAAATGAGAGAAAGAGGAAAAATATTTGTTTATTGAGAGATGGGGATTTCGTCAGGAAACATGTGAAACTGTCAAGTGAACAAGCACCAAAAAACAGAGGTGTTTGTGAGATGCATCACCATTCGAGGAAAGGACACACCTTTCCATCCACCAAAATATTCCCCATGAGTTCAGTCCAACGTCACTTTCCTTCCATAATTAGTAAATCATTTAATAGCCGTGGACCCAAGCATAAATAAGATCCCCATATTTATGCTCCCACTAAGAGCACACACAACAAGGCTCCACAAAACTTGAGCCAAATAAATTATTGAACAGTGTTTTATCTACCCATGTCACTTTCAATACTCCAACAATACTACCTATACTACCTCTCTATTATTAAAATTCAGATTTTTACTTTTCAAAATAATATAATATATTAACACATATATACATACACAGTACACACCCATCCCGTCGAACCCCCAAACCCCCAGATCCCGTCGAACCCTCATATCCCGGAAGAACTCGCCGTCGCCGTCGAACGAAGATTTCACCATCGCCGTCGGCTAAGTCGAACGAACCCAGATCGAAACCCATCCGGCGAACCCAGAACTCCATCTCTGGCCGACCCAACGCCGGCCGACCCAGACCTCCAGAACTCGTCCGTCGCCAGATGCCGTCGAACTCTTGCTGCGGTCGGCCAAGATCTGGTGATGCCGAGAAAGGGAAGAGGGAGAGAGAAGTGTGAGGGAAAAAATGATTTAAACAATGGTTTTGGGAGTGAATAGTGTCTCCCTAAAAATGGGGTGATATAAGGAGGCACTGTTCACCTGGGTATTTTACCAACCTATTTGTTGAGGCTGTTGGAGCTTGTTTTTGATAGTTGGCTGGGTAAAATAGGGAGGGGAGCCAATTTATTGAGGTTGTTGCACTTGCTCTAAGACCCCATCCAATCGGGCCGTTAATAAGGTAATGACTATTGCAGCCACTCTCCTCCGGTAACCAAACTGAGGTTTGGAGTCTATCTCAAGACCCCACAAGAAACACTCCACCAACCTGTCCCTTTCCCTTGCAAAGCTCAACTTTTCTCCCAAACTCGTTCCTCTCCACCACCTACATTACAAACAAGTATTAGATTTGGAGTCAGGGATGGAGGCATAACGTCTTCAATATCGGGTGGACGAATAACAAGGAAAAAGATTGTAATATATGAAGGGCCATACATACTAATTTTGTCGTTGAAAGCTGCATTAGTACTATCACAAATTATTATACTCTGTCCGTCTCAAATTGTTGGTCGCTTTTTTATTTTAGGATCGAAAATGTTGGTTACTATTTCTAAAAACAACTATTAAAAAATGTCAAACTTCCAGTTTACCCTTAAAAGTACTCTTTCCCTCCCAATTTTTTTCACAGTTTTTGAAATTCGTGTCATTTTTAAATCATTTATATCTTTTAGTATATGATGTTTTTCATGATTTTTAAAACTTTGTACAAAACAACTAAATGAGATCTATCAGACATAATTCATATTGCATATTTTTTGAGTTCCATATTGAAAGATATAAATAATTTAAACCATTTAATAAATTTCACAGTTTTGAAGGATAATTTTGGAACTCTAGGAGAATAATTTTGTCTCCTTAAAAAGTTAGATTCTCCAAAAGGAACAAGCAATTTGGGACGGAGGGAGTAGGTGTTATTGCTCAACCTATACGATTCTTCTTAAAATATTATTGTTTTATGAGATATAAAGTTGTTTGTCGTTCAAAGGGAAGCCATATATAGCAAGATATTTGTACCAATATCTACTTTTTTCTCTCTATATTTTCTTAATTTTTGTCATGGGTCGACAGTCTATTGTTAGCCCAATCGCAAATAAGAAGACAAAAAAACACAAAATCCAATGTAGTTTTTACGCTTTTTAACATATTTTCTCCACTTTTATACATTTTTCACACATTTTACCTTAACGACAACCCATTGAGCTGATTTTAGATTTTCCTTTTGTCATTATGTATATTTTGTTTTGAGCTAATATAGTAGGTGTTTAATTGAGAATTACCTAGATTGATGAGTGTTCATAGTACAAGTGTTCAAACGAAACCTGAGATAAAATTACTACATGCAATATAAGAAATAAAAAAAATTTGTGTTCAATTGACCATCTATGGGGAAGCTGTGGAGCAGCATATGGGCTTTAATTGGGTTGTTTTTACATTAGATTGATTTGTGAGCTAATTTTTTGGGATGGGCGCTCAATTATTTTTGGGTTGGATGTTCAATTATTTTTGAGTTGGGTGTTCATGAATTAAGGGCTAAACTAACACAAAACCAAAAATATTACTTGCATTCTAAACAAACTAAAAGAAATTTGGGAGTGTTCAATCGACCACCCTTTTATAAGGGTGAAGCCGTACCTGTGATTTGTGTTTGTTTCCTCTTTGTGGGAATGTCTATCCCTGTTGTGGGAATGTTTTACCCCTTGCTGGGTGGTGGTCGTTGATTTCATCTGCGTATTCTGGTTAGGATTTGAGTTGAGTTTTTCATTGGAATCCTCCACTTAAATTTCTGACGAACCTTATGCCGATAACTGTTGTTGGTCTGCTTACCCAGTACGCGTCGTAGAGCATACAGTATGTTAGTGCTCGCTCGTGTCTTAGATTTTGCTAATTTTGATTCATTCATGTACTTGTGATGAAATCTTTGCCTTCGTGCTTTTGAATAAAATGAATTGACTGTTGGATAAAAAAAAATAAAAAATGAATTAACATCCTTCAGAATCGAATCCCACCTCGCAAGTAGGGAATTTAAAATTAGTACTATTTCTTTTTTTTTTTTGAACGGTAAAAAATTTTATTAATCAAATAAACGATAGTTACAATGATTAAATTGAATCAAGACAACGGCATCACAACGCATGAGAGCATCCCAACAAGGTTGACACCCACTCAAGCGACAATCATATGCCACTGGACCCAAGAGATTGATAAGACATCAACCCAAAACCCCCAAAAAACATAGCAAAGCTATGTCCACCTTTGATTCAAACATTTCCCAACAAAGCTGAAGATCTCCTATTTAAACAAACCATGGCCTTCTCCAAGGCTATAATCTGCGAAAATCCAAAGGACATGGAATCCATAGCAATCTGGGACATAGAAAAGGACTTCCAAAGCTTCCCATAGCAATCTGGAACACCATATGAATGGCTTCAATTCAGACAACCTATTTGTAATGGCTTCAAATCAGACATCTATCCGATCAATCATCAAATCACCAAAGCTTCCATAACTTTCAAATTAGTACTATTTCATACTCCTTTCATCCCAATTTTTTTGTCCACTTGCACTATTTACAGCACCTCAAAAAATTGTTTATATTTTCAAACATTGAATGTTATATATATTCAATATGGATTTCGTTTGATAGTTCTCGATGAATTCTATTCAACAAAGTTTTCAAAATTGTAAAAGACATTATAGATTGAAAGATATAAGCAATTGAAAATTGGTGTGGATGCACGTAAATGGACAAAAAATTCGGCACAGAGGGAGTAGTAATGAATCATGTGAGAAAAGAACCTATGAATCGAAGTCCCACCTCGCAAGTAAGGAATTTAAAATTAGTACTTTTTCATAGTAATGAATCATGTGAGAAAAATTCATTAAATTTCACTGACCTCTCTTGAGGTTTCCAAAAAATACACTAACCTTCCCTGTGGACCTGTGGTTTCCAAAAATGCCCTCCCTTACTTTTTAAACTATTCTCCAGATTACCCTCTCACCCAACTCCCGTTAGTTTTCAAAATATTTTATAAAAAACTATTTTCAAAACTTAATTTTTTTGCAAAATCTTTTCAAAAAATGTTTTTCAAAAAAACTGTTTTAGAAAATATAAAAAACTGTTTATTTTTATGAAAAAACTTAAATAACTCTAAAAAAATCTTTACTTTAACATTTTTTTTTAAAAATGGATTTAAATTTTTTTTTAAATAAATTATTGTTTATTTAAAAAACGTTTTATAAAAAAATATCGAGTACAATTAAAAAGAAATTACTGTTTGATAAATATTTGTTGAATATAGTTTTTGGAAATGAGAAAATTTTGAAAACATTTTCTTGGATAAAAAAATAGTCTTTGGAAAATAGTTATTTTGAAAGATTAATTTTTTAAAACAGTTTTTTTTTTAAATTTTAGAAAAGATAAAAATATTTGTTTCAGAACATTTTTTTTGAAAACTCTTTTTCAAAAAAATAAAGTTTTGAAAACAGTTCTTATAAATAAATAAAATAAAAAAGATTGAAAACTAACGGAAGTTAGGAGTGGGGAATCTGGGGAATAGTTTTTAAAATAAGGGAGGGTAGTGCATTTTCAGAAACCATAAAGGAGGTAAGTGAAATTTACCTTTAAATTAGTGATATTACATAATAGTGAATCATGTGAGAAAATTTAATATTTTTAATTTATTGGTG
Organism: Vaccinium myrtillus; assembly: GCA_016920895.1. Classification (NCBI taxonomy): domain Eukaryota; kingdom Viridiplantae; phylum Streptophyta; class Magnoliopsida; order Ericales; family Ericaceae; genus Vaccinium; species Vaccinium myrtillus. Next base: position 12,370 of record JADGMU010000031.1, on the reverse strand, counting down.
TCTCTCGTGTATTCAAATATTAATGTTGTCAGCTGTCCAAGCATTCACGTGGTTCTTCTGCCAAACACATACCAACAACTTCACTGTTCGATTGGATACGAAATTAATTTTGGACGGATAAAATAGTGTGAAGAGATAAAAAAAAAAAGAAGAAGTAGGGGTAGTATTTATAGAGAGTGGATCCACGTTAATGTAACATTTATGGAGGGAGACTAAATAGTATTTGGCTTGGAAGATTTGGGTAATAAGAGGGGTCAGAAACTAGTCCACGCCAAAAGTCTGCTCTCCCTTTATATATTAGATAGATAGAATAGATTTGTTTGAATAACTATTGTTTGCGATAAATATATGGGTACATGGTTCTTTGAACAAAAATCGTACAAATGATTTGATTTGGGCCCACTCCAAGTCCCACACGGATCATCAAAGCCATTCATATTTTTTAAAATGATGTTTACTATTACCCTATAAAAAATCAGATCAATCGGATATTCGTGAACTGGATAAATCGATGCAACATTTACCGATATCCGATTGATCAGATTTTTTACAAGGTAACAGTAAACTTTATTTTGAAAAACATGAATAGCTCTGATTATCCATGTGAGACCCGTAGTGGGTCCAAATCAAATGATTTGTGCGATTTCTATACCAATATATCTGAGTTGAAATAAATTAGTTAAAAATAAAAAAGACTTAGTGTTTTCCATGCATCTTATATAAAGTTTTTTCAACTTTGATTTATATTTTTGTATTTTTCATATTTATCCTGTCGAGACGAACAATGAACTATAGAAATTATGACCGAAAAGCTAACAAAAAGTTAACCAAAATTAAATAATACCAACTCTCTTTAATAAAATTTGATCTGCTCCAAATGCACGCTAAACTTGAACACTTTTAAGCTCCTTAAGCTTTCAGGTGTCTTTTGGCTTCCGTTTTGCCGACCGGATAATAACTTTTCCAAGTTGAGGGACTTGCACAAGCCAATTGGGTAATAACTTTTCCAAACTAAACAAAAAAACTAGTATAATTAGTAGGAATATTTGAAGTTGTGCAAGTGCCAAACCACCCTGACACCCCTGGTGTCCAACCCTATGCATCAGGTTCACAGGGGAGTGATAATTTCCTGGGTAGCAGAATTTTAACTTCTACTGCATTTCCAAGCACGGTATTGATGATGTACTCCATTTTAGAATCCATACATGTCCCCCAGTCATAGATTATCCTATCGCCAAACGACCTTCTGTAAAATGGCTCAAGGGGTGCCAATTATCCAACCGTAAGGTGGAACTGGCCATTGCCTACCGCATTTTTCACGAGGGGCTGAAGAACTTCCTCATGGTCCAAGAAGGCAACAAGGATCATTTTCTGTTGTGTATTCTATTCAAGACTGTCATATTTTCAAGTTTTATATAATGTATTCACAGAAAGGGATAAATGAAGTACAAATGAGGCGTGATAAAAAAAAAAAAGTACAAATGAGGGAAAGAGGGAAAATAGTTGTTTATTGTGGGAGGGGATTCAATGATTATAAGGAGGACAAGGAAAGTTCAAAAAACATGTCTTACCATTCCACAAAGCTATTATTGTCCTAATAATACGTTTGCAATACCCCTAGTCCCCAGAAAAAACAACACGAGAAAAGAACCATGGAGTTCAAAATTATAGCCATTGTCCCGAATAGTGCTGTTTAGTGTTCAAGGGGAACGGGGTTGATTAGCAATGATAAGACTCGATCTTTAGTCTCGACACCTTGAGCACCATGACCATCCCCATATTGGTACATACACTGAGCCATCCTTCCAAGATTCATTGCAAGTTCAACAAATGTTTGGGAGCAGGGAGATTCCACTCCTCGGTCTTCATTCATCTTCTTCCATGTCTCGCCAATCAAGTATTTGATGTGTTCTATGGCTTCTTCCTCCGATGCACCAGTTTCGTGCATGTAACATTGGATTGATTTTGGAATGTCACCTTTTTTCATTTCATCCTGTCCCAGGAAAGAAGAAAACAGAACCTTAGATGTTTGGGAGGAACATATATGTTTAGGAAAACTAAGATGGTGCGAGAAATGTAGCATGCCCACCGGTGATGTTCCCAAATCATCAGCAAGTCGTAAAATAGTGGCTGACCACCGAATTATATTAGGGTATTTCTCCAACCATTCCAAGCCCTCCATGGTTATGGGACTTGTACTTAGAAAATAAGCATGAGTTAGTATCACAGGAGCTGAAATTGAAATCCATGCATTACTCATGTATTCTTCAAACGTCGGTGTGTATCCGCTATAATACCACCTTGCTTCCACTAAGTAACATTTACATAAATCTGCCCACTGTAACATTTAGAATAGGAGTGTTGATCAAAAAGCTATTTTGAAGAATGGCTTAAATCAAAGTTTGGTTAATTAAGAAATTTCGATTAACGTAATACCATTTTCTGAAGGTAAGGGATGCTGTGAACACCTTGCTCCTTAAGAGTGTAGTAACCAATTTCATTTATCGAGTTGAAAAGAGCAAGGAAACAAATCTTCATATAGTCAGGAAGCTGTTCCATTGCAGTTATATCCCACCTAAAGGACAAAATGTAGTTCGTTTATTCATATCAAAGAAAACTACGAAACATATGCCATTATGCATAGTATATGTTGCATCACCACTACAACCAACCTCTCAACTGCATTGGTAAAGAGTTCAAGCTCATCCAATGTACCATAAACATCATAAACATCATCGATCACCGTTATTAGGGCATTGACTATCGTAGCAGCTCTCCTGCGGTACCCAAATTGAGGCCTGAAGTCCACCCCAACATTCCATAAGAAACTCTCCATCAACCGATCCCTAGCAAAGCTCAACTTTTCTCCCAAACCTGTACCTCTCCACCACCTACGTTAGAAACAAGTGTTAAGAGTGAGATGGGAGAATAAGAACGTGGGAAAAACAATTACCTAGTGTCACCATGTTTAAGCCTTAATTCTGTTAATAGAACACTTAAAAACCCACTCTACGGACATGTGAAGAAAACTATTAATCTTGCGAGCCTAATCTATCTGATGGTAAATTAGTAATCAAGGGCTCCAGATACATTGGTTTGGACCAGATCTTGCTGTAACCTTGTTAAACTTCTGTTCATAAAGGAAAATGGAACACCAAGATACAAGAAAAGGGTTTGGAACACAAGTGATACCCACTAACTCTGCTCGTTATGCTTCGAGTCTTATCTGTCACACAGCTAGTCCCAAGCCCAGTAAAGGAGGATTGTGCATTAAATAGCTAACAACCAGCACGTAAAAAAAAACCACACTAGATCCTTATGACATGCATCCAACGGAGACAACAGATTCCTGTAGCCGGTTACCAATGATAGAAACTACTTGAGTGAGTAGTCTACCAGTCCATGTCAGTTACCAAATTCTAAATCAAAAATATAACACTTGTAATTTTTGATATAAATTAGTGCTCCCCCTTGGTATCATTTAGGTTAGATCTGTTTTCTTATTCACATTTTATCTCACTGAAATCTGGGGCTCTAGGTTTTTACAAGCTGTGATAAAATTACTTGTAAGTATACTATCCAGCATTTTTTGGTGAACAAATATCCAGAATGGCTAATGAGCTCTTTTTGGGTCTTTTTGTCCATATGTGAATAGTGGGGATCTCTTGCCCATATGAATCATAAAGACTCCAAAATAAGTGACGACACACACACACACACACACACTCTCTCTCTCTCTCTCTCTCTCTCTCTCTCTCTCTCTCTCTCTCTCTCAAATTTGGAGCTCTAAAAACCTCAATGCTAACAATGCCAAATAAGTGAGAACTCGAAATTGCTACCAGGTACTTAATTTAAGTTTTTTCTTACCTTGACATACGCTTGAGATCTCCTTGGTGAGTTGCTTGCACCATGTTGTAATCCAGTTTAGCAAGCTGAAGCAATGTTGAATTCACATCTGGTCTTCTCTCATACACATCAATGAACCACCTTGCCTCCAGCCGTGGTACCCTCCAATGTAGTGGAAGTTCCAAGGCATGACTCACTAACATGGCAAGATAGTGATGAATGTCCTTCCTCTTCAGGCTTTGTCTGAGATTTTTAGCTGCAAATTCTCTAGCCTCCTCCAACATACTTTCACCCTTAACTGAAAGGAACGATGCTTCATACAAATATAGCATTCCTTTTATATCCTCACCAAGACAAGCCTTGAAATCCCCTAACTCGTCCTTAAAGTGATTAAAAACCCCTGCAATCAAAGCTGCCAATTACAGTAGATGTAGAGAGCTCGAAGCAACAATGCCAAATAGCTTCAAATTTTCATTTTTAGTTCTTTCATTCTTTACAGAATCTCGAGAATGCGTGTCGGGGAACCAGTATCAAATAAGTATTAGATTCATCTAATTTCCATCTCAAGGATATGGCCTAAAGGTACATGCTAGCATATTCATCATTCCTTACGTTTCTTTTTCCTAGAAAAATGGTATTTATCAGGTACCTTAAAGCATTTCATGCATAATATAGAAGTTCTTGGCATAGTTTCGAGGACTGAAGTTCTTAGCAAATTCAAGGATTCCTGACTAAAAGCTCTCCCTATATATGTAAAAAGCAATCTCAACGTGTTTGACAATAGTACTAGCCTATGAAGCATCGAGACTCCTAACTGGCTGTTTTCTCCATGTCAGACTCTTCGGGGACACTGTAAACACCCCAATTTGGCTTTGCAAGTAGTTAAGCTCCCCGCCTCGGAGAGGTCCCAATGATGAAACATATTTGATTGTCTATTTGGGTTGATTAGTGTAGAGTTTCTGTTTCATGCTTTGGATGCGTAGATTGGATGAGAACTAACCCTTTACCCGACCCTTCACTAGCCCGGGTGTATCCCGCCACTGATACCTCACCCCTACCAAAGCCCCAGAAGTTTGTGGAATGTACACATTAAAACAAAGCCTTCAAAAGAATACCGGCCGCAATTCATCATGTCGTCCGACACATGTACTTTCGGTCGTCATTGCAAGTTGTCGCCCGCTATTTTGTTGTCTAGTCCTGAACCACTAGTTAATAGTTGGAACCCTGGCCGCTATTAACGTTGGCCAATGTTTATCCTACAAAACATTCCAAAATCACAGAACGCAAAGAAAACCTTCCATATCGATCAAACACGGTCATCTTAGCAATTAGGGTTACACCCTAAACAAAGATTTGTTCGCAGCCATGAAGATTCTGCAGAGATATGAATGAAAATGATTTCGTTTCCATTTCAGACGAATTATCAACCTATAAATTGAACCCTTCACCTCTGTTTTCAAGACGGATTTGGGGGAGGTGCTGTGCACTTGGGTGCTGGTGCTGTGCACTTGGGTGCTTTGCACCGTGCTGTGCACCTCTCGGCCATCCGATTGTGTTTTAGACGGCCCAGATGTGTTCGACAATTTTAATTTAATTTTGATTTATTTTTACCGATAAAAAATCAAAACACATCTAGACCATCCAAAACACAATCGGATGGCTGAGGGACGCACAGCACGGTGCAAAGCACCTAGGTGCACAGCACCCACCCCTTGTCCTTTCAGAAAGACACCTTCAAAAACCAAGAAAGACTGAAAATACTGAGATACATTACGAATACATATCCAAAAACATATTAAATGGAAAAAGTGGTCTTGGTTAAACGAAGTAAAGGCCGATCGTAAGATTGGGTGGAGAGGGGCGCCTAACACCTTCCCCTCACCGTACCTTTGGCTCCGGACACGGAATTTCGATTAAATATTTCTTGGTGAACCATAAACCAAGAGGCGACTTTATCAACCTCACAAGAGGTGTGCAGCAAGGGGCACCTCGAATGCGCGTAAGGACAAGCACCAACGACCGAATGGGCATCCTGTGTATGGGGAGCTCCACACCGCAACGGGCGGGTGTCGACAGACACGCAACAGACCTTCCAGCATATTTAATTATCTTTAAGCAGGGGACACAGCGTGGATTAAAGCATGGCTGGGAACAATTCATAAAGTTGAAAGCTCATTTTGGGGGTATGATATTCCAAAAATATGAGACAAGAAAAGAACGAATAAATGAATATTGACCAAATGAAACTCTCTTTTAACTTGGCAATTGTTACAAGGAGACAAGAATTGCAAAGATATTAAGATACTACTATTAGTTTTGGTTGTTCCAAATGGAATGTTCATACGAATAACAACTTAATATCGGTCGTCTGTGCTGGTATAGCAAGAGGTTCTTACTGTGAACAATATCATTAGATCTCTTTTGGGGTGGAAGAATGAGATTACATGGGGCATGAAATTCCGGAGTGGTAAGTCTTTGATTGACTGTTTGTGTAAGTTGTCATTGGCTGCCACTGTCTATGATGTATGAAAGGAATTCTAGAATTTTCAGATCTTGTGGGGTGGATTCTACTGATCAGGCTAAGAGGATTTGCCGAAACTGGAAGATTCCTTTCAAATCCTTCCATGTTCAGATGATGTTTTGACTGTGTTTTGTTGTGATGCATTTGGGGATTGGAAATCTTGCCTTGTTTTTCCTTCTTTTCTCTGTTTCTCTGTTGTGTCGGAGTTAGGATGTATTGCTACACGGTTATGCATATAAAAAAACATGCGCGTGTGTTTCTTTTTCACTGTGTGGGTGTCCAGTGACGGATCCAGGAATTTCATGTAAGGGGTCACATCTCCGATGTAAATTTTGGCGAGTGATTTTCACACCCCAAATTGATATCCACATCCTCTTTTTTTGTCTTTTCATGAAATTTTATGTGTAAAATTTTCACTAAAAGATAAACAAAGAAGTGTGGATATCATTTTGGGGTGTGAAAATCAATTACCTAAATTTTTTGTATTTATATCATGGCATTTTGTAATTAGTGGGTTCATATAAAAGATGAAACTGAATTGGGTCAGGTTTGAACCCCTTTAGAACCAAATTGAACCCCTCTAAAATCACAACTTTCCCTCACTCTTGTTTACTTCATGACAAAAACAAAAAAGTTATAAAAAAAAATGGTTTAGCAAAAGTGAGGGGGGTCATGTGACCCCCTTGTGCTTTACTTAAATCCGCCACTGCCAGTGTCCCTGTTTATAAGAGAGTTGTCATGTCCCAAGTACATAGCTATGATAGTGTTAGTGTACATAAATGTGTTTCTTAGAACCATTTATAAACGTAGGTTTTGGAAATTATTTAAGTACCTTGAGGAATATTAAAACCGTGTTGCCTCATAAGTCTGAATTTGAGAGCTATGGCATGCAAATCCTTTTTGTACCGGTCATCAAAACTGTTGTTGTATACCTTTTCCAAGACTCTCTTTATTTCCTCCTCAAAATGGTAAAACACTCCAAGCCTTTGCAAGTCATCAATCATCTCAAGTCCAACCAATGGATCCGCTACTTTTTCAAGCATTATCCTCACATCTACCTTCAACTTCGTAGCCTGTTTCGCATACGCATCCCCCTACATTAATAAGGCAGAGCATTGCTTTCACAGAAGCACAATTTAAAAATAGCCTCAACAGTAACAAATTAACGATACATACCACATATTTACTATTGAGTGACTGCACATAGTCATAGTCCCAAATGGGTGGTTCGTAGTTCCCAGATCGCCTAACAATCTTTTGCTCACAAGTCTGCGTGCTAACAGCCATGCATGGAAAGGCAAGTAGAACTCGGCCATGAACAGATCCTCGTGAGGCACTGATTCGAGATGGAAGCCTGGTAGGAGAGTAAAAAGAGGTAGGAACTGCAAGGCCAAGAGAAACCGTCATTGCCCTGATAAGTTCTAACAAAGCTGCTTTGATTGTTTGGCTAAGTGTGTCAAAAAACTACTCCTACATAAATAGCATTCCAATATCACTGTTGAAACCAAATAGTACATGGCTCCAGCTATACCCAAATTATTACACCTTTTTCAATCAGTCACTGACATCAGGTGCTGGGTCCAGTGATCTTATGTGAGCCCCTCATAAATAGACAAGTAGAATGTGGATGGTCTCCTCAAGCTGTTGGGGTGCTAGTTTTAAAATGAGGGAAAGTTAGGGAGAAAATTGGAGTTATTGGTAAAGGACGGATGAGTGGTACTCTCTCCGTCCCAAATTGCTGATCCTTCTTTTTATTTTAGGATGTCCCAAAATGTTGGTCCTATTTCTAAAAACAACTATTAAAATATATCAAACTTTTAGTTTTAGCCTTAAAAGTATTCTTTCCCTCCCAATTTATTACACATTTTTGAAATTCGTGTCATTTCTTAAATTGTTTATATCTTTTAGTATATAATGTTTTTCATGATATTTAAAACTTTGCATAAAACAACTAATTGAGATCTATCAAACTAGATCCATATTGCATATTTTTTGAAATCCATATTGAAAGATATAAACAATTTAAAACAACTTAATAAACTTCACAGTTTTTAAGGATAAATTTGGAACTCTAAGACAATAATTTTGTCTCCTTAAATAGTTGGATTCACCAAAAGAGACGAGCAATTTGGGACGGAGAGAGTATAATATAATGTTGGTAGTGGAGACTTTTGGAAATGTTTTTACTGGTTGGTTTCTTAATAGTTGTCGGGGAGAGTAGAGGACTTATTGAATACTTTCTTTATTGTTTTTCAAGTTTTACGGGAAGAAGTAGAAGACTTTTCTACCAACAACTAGGGGTGAAAGGGCAGACCGGACGAACCGGACCAAACCGGCCTTATTCGGTCCCCTTTTTTATACCTGGTTCGGTTCCGGTTTGGGAAATTTGGAAACCGAGAAACCGGTCCGGTTTGCGGTTTAGGGGCTCCCACAACCGGACCGGACCGGATAGTTTTCGTTAATATTTAGAAAAAATGATAGGAGTGGGAGTCGAACCCTCACCATAACGTGTGCAAGAAGAGCTCTTTACCACTGAGCTGGGAGTACCACTTATGTGATATGTGAGGAAACATTATATTTAACATCGTTTAATGACTTACTACTTAATAGTATATGTGATCATTTCCAGACACTAGACCCGATTATAACTTTACATTTTCTCTCTCTCTCTAAACTCTCTCGCCTCTCCGTCTCTATTTCCCAGACGCCCAACTCCACGCCGCCGCACGCTGCACGCCACAAGCCGCGACCACTTCCCTCTCTCCCCTCGAGATCGATGGCAGCAAACCCCTCTCTCTCTTTGCCCAAAGATCGATTCCACGAAGAAGACAACACTCAACAACCGTGGGATGTTTGGATCTGCAAAAACTCGATCTGGTTTGTAACGTTTGTTCACAAAATCTTTGTATACCAGTTTAGAATACTAGGAATAGAGTAGAATTTTTAGACTTTTTTTCTCTCTTTCTTTATTTTTGAAGTTAATTTTTTGATTTGGTTCGAATCTGGTACTGATTTGCTTCGAATCTGGTACTGCTTTGCTTCGAATCTGGTACTGCTTTGCTTCGATCGGTATATCTCTCTCTCTCTCTCTTTTCGTCTGACCAAACCGGGAAACCGGCAGAACCGAACTGAAACCGGATGAAACCGACAGAAACCGAACCGGCCTTATTTGGTCCGGTCCCGGTTTCAAAAATCCCCAAACCGAATGACCGGTTCGGTCCCAAAAATACCCCGAAACCGGACCGACCCGGCCCGTTTTCACCCCTACCAACAACTAAATGAGCACAACTGCTCGATTTATAGAGCTTTTTGACCGACAAGAGCATTCTTATTTGGCTCCTCGTTTTAACTTTTGAGTTAAAATAGGGAGTCAAACTCCTTAAAACACCCAAAAATCAGCCTCTATTCTCCCTACTCAAATTATTTTTGTTACAGTACATATTCAAATTTGAGTAGGCACTGTTCACGCACCAAAATATTTTTTATTGTTTTTTTCCGGTTTTGCATCAGAAGAGATGGGGGGCCATGCACACGTGCCTGGGGGGACTACACTGCCCAGATGGGGGGCCATGCACACGTGTCTGGGTGGGGGAATACATTGCACCGAAAAAGGTGTTTTTTAGGGGAAAGTTTTTTTTTTATATAGATTTGAGGGGAATAGTTTAATATAGCGAAATTAGAATAGAGATTAGAGAGTCTGATTTGTAAGTTTTTTAAAAAGTGACTTACTAAATTATAAAAAGTGTTTTTTAAAATTAAATTTGGTGTTTTTTTTGGTGAACCTGATAAAGATGCCCTAACTTGAACTCTAGAACCATCATGATTGAACATGACCGACACAACTTCAGCCCGGCCTTGATTGAACCGACTCACTTCACTGATTAGCCTAGGTTCTACTAGAAAACTCTACACGTGAATTACAAGAGTTGCCATTACATTCCACAATATTCTAATGATTTTTTATACTACCAGATACGGAGTAATTTATTATAAACTTCTACACAACTCTAGATTACAAATTAATATTTTTAACACTCCTCCTTAATTTGTAATCTTCATAACTCTATGAAATTGAGAGAATTTTTCTGCTGCAACTGCTGTAAAGACTTGGAATTTCCATGAAATTCTTTTTATCTCTTATTCATTATAATTAATGTGAATAAGTTGATTTATGTTTTGAAATATATCTCTTTCTAAGTATTATGTGGGTGTGTATATCTCGGCGTACCGGAGGTTAAGTAAATGGTAGGAATATGTGTTACAATGTTGTGTGGGTGTTTGGAGATGTTAAAAATGTGTTAGTAATGATCGGGGTTCGAATTGGTGAAGGTGGTAGAAATTTAGAAATTTTCGGGTCTTGATACCTGGTATGGGTTTTTATTGATACCGATCCAGCCATTCATTTTGAGCCATCGAAATTCTAGGTACCGGTATGGGTTTTTCTTGATACCGGTATCCAGCTTCATTTTGAGATATCAGAAACTCTAGATACCGGTATGGCTTTTTCTTGATACCGGTATCCAGGTGCATTTTTCTGCGATTTTTGAGCCCGACACAGCCCTCTATAAATAGGGTCTTATACCCATTTCCTCACTTCATAACCACGAAACCAAGCCCTAAAATCACCCCTCTACCTTCTCTCTTCACCCCCACCTCAAACCTAGTGATTTTAACCTCAATACATCTCAAAACTTCAAGATCTACACATTGGATTCGTGATTCTCCCTTGGATTTCGGGTTTTGCACTCAAGGAGGTAAGAACTCTTGATTTGGGTCTTGTTCTTACTTCACCCACGTTTTTCCCTCTCTCTCTTTGATTGTGAGTGTAACCTCACCCTTGTGACTCGTTTTTGACTTGATTTTGTCTCTTGAACGCGTAGTGGAGCTTCGGTAGAGGTCATTCTTGGAGTTGGGGTCAAAAATCAGTTGGGTACTCTAGGGTTTTGCTCAAAACCCATCTTGGTAGGGAAATTTCTACCTCTCCTAAATGTATATGAATGTGTATTGTGTGTATTGCTTCCCACTTTATTAGCTCCTCTTTGATTTTGAAAATCTCCTTTGAAAACCCATTTCCTAGTCACATTGAGTTGGGGTTTGTGCTTGTTCTATGCTTCTAATGACTTTCTCCATCAATTAGTTGTTAGATGAGTTGAATTTTGGGTATTGAACTTAGTTAATTTGAAGTCCTCTTGAATCACCTTGAAATTTTGCAAGGTTGCTGGGTGTTGCTACGCTTGTGGTTGATGATTTAGTGATCTAGTGAGAGCACCGTACGCACAATGATACTTCACAATGTTTTTATGCCGAATAGTGAGTACGAGACACCATTGGAAAGAAAATGTGAAAACGTGGGTTATGATTGATATGAGATTGACGTTGAAACTTGATAAATGATAATATGAACTTATAATCTGTGATACGGGGCCGAAAGGTAGCCCGGAATGATACTAGGGCCGTCCTATGGGCGTGTCGCTAGGAATGATACTCGGTCCGTCCTATGGGCGTGTCGCGAGGAATTATGCCTTGGCCAAGGGAAGATGATACGGGGGCTATATGGTAGCCCTAATGATACTCGGTCCCAATGGACGTGTCGCGAGGAATGAAATGAGTAAATAACTATAAAGAACTTGAGACACGACGAATGAATGTATTGTACATGTGAGACGTGTCGGGTACGTATCGGGTACGATAGAGTGAAAGTGGACGAATCTTGGGTAATTGTGGTTTCATAAAAGTCCTTTGGTTTGTGTAGCTTCCTTAAATTTGTTGCGGGGCCTCCATTCTTTTCTTCTATGTCTCACTTGCATTTTATTGCATTTAGAATTGGTAGACGTTTTTCTACTGGGCTCGTGTAGCTCAACCTATCAATTTCAGGTACCCAGCACAGAGGAGCATGACATAGATTTGCGTGAAGCATGTGCATGCACCACTTTTGAAAGCTAAACGGAAGAGTTACTTCACCATCTTGGCATTTGTTATTTTGATAAGATGATTAACTTGATA
>JADGMU010000030.1:0-35508 GCA_016920895.1 Vaccinium myrtillus | reverse complement strand
TTGTAAATTTTGTACATATAAAAAAAAATTATTTTATACCCATCAATTAAGAATTCACAATCATTCTGAACAATTCACATCCTCTAAAATGAAAGAATTCACACCTCTCAAATGGAAGAATTCACACATCACAACTCACTCTCCAAAAACACAATTCACACCCCAAAAAGAAAAAATTCACACCCCTCAAATGTAGAATTCACAACCTCCAACTTGAAGAATTCACAACTCTTAAATGCAGAATTCGCACATTGCAACTTATTTCGCAAAATACACAATTCACTCCCCCAAAAAAAAAATTCACAGCCCTCAAATGCAGAATTCACATATTTCAAAATGGAAGAACTCACTACCCTTGAGAACAATTCATCTCTCAAATAGCACACAAATTCACACTTTTAAAATAATTCACACCCCCAAAAATTAATTTTTTTTTTGTATGCATAATTTTATATTCACAATGGATCTCGTTTAATAGATCTCGTCGAGTAGGTTCTAAAAATATATATTTTTTCAAAATCGGATATACAAATTAAAAGTTATAAATATTTAAAGTTTCAAAAATAAAAAGGGGGGAGAGAGAGAGAGAGAGAGAGAGAGAGAGTGGGTAATACGGTACAAATAATGTTCATGAGCCATCCACGCGCGTGCTATAAAGGAGTGAAAGACAAAAGGGGGTCTCCACGGAAGCAAACTCAAAAACTTGCACAGACCAGTAATTTCCTGTAACCCAAAATACAGTATGAGTGGGCTGGGTTGGATTGTAGGTGGACTATGTAGACAAATAGTTTGGGTTGAAAATAGCCGCCTCTAAGTATATGTGATGATTTGTCCACATTTGCTATAATTATGTTCTTTCGTTCATTCATAATATTAAAAATGGTAAGTGTTCCAATTTCTGGTGAAAAATTACTTGGTGCTCTTGGAACATCATCGCGTGGTGTTTCAACGCCCTTATCCATCACATATTTTTATAGGCTCCAGTACTAAGTCTGTTTTGGCTTAAAAAGTCAGTTTGACTTATTTTTTCATCTTTATTAGAATTTTTTTTTGTTTGTTAATTTTACATCGATTTTTTTTGGTGTATTATTGGTTCGTCTCGACGAGAGGAATCCAAAAAGAAAAAAGATTATGATTAGAACTCTCATTTTTTTGAATAAGATCGAAAAAAGTGTAAAAATCTGTATTTTTGTCTTTGTGCAAAAAACTTTAAACTTTGATCATAATTTTTTTTTTACTTTTTTTAATTCCTCTCGCCGAGATGAATCAATAATACGTAAAAAGTTGATGCAAAATTAAAAAACGCGAAAAAATCAAATAAAGACGAAAAAATAAGTCAAGTGACTTTTTAGGCCAAAACACTGTGTACCAAACCATAAAAATGTGGGTTATTTCGAAGTTCATTTCGGAATTAGAAAATTTGGAAACCTGACACCAAAAATATATGATGCTGAAGAAGATTTTTATGAAGTCAACCTGCAGGAAATTAAAATAAAAAATGATACAGACACACCCACTCGGACACACTCTGCCACACCCCCTCTCACATGTGGGGTGGGTCCCTCCCGGGTGGGTCCCCTCACATGTGAGAGGGGGTGTGGCAGAGTGTGTCCGAGTGGGTGTGTATGTATTATTGTTCAATTAAAATATAGCCTTTGCAATCACAACACATGATCCACGTGACCCGAATTCAAAGTGGTCCTGAGATAGTATGTCAAGTTGATAGATAGGTTTCAACTAACTACTTTGTTTCCCAATTTAGTTTTAATTTTGATGACATCATCATTTTCTTTATTTCTCTCTCTATCTCTCTCCATTTATTACATCTGCTGACATCATCAAAACTAAACTAAACTATCTAACCAAACACAACCAGTAGTGGTCATTTTCTCCTTAGCACTTATAAATGCTTTATTACATTTTTGCCCTTTCTATGTTTTATGTTTTATTATTATTATCATGTTTTACCTTTTAGTTTTTATGTCTTAAAGAAATACCCCTAGATTATATTATTTAAACTTATGAGTTATCTTTTTGTTAGAGAGAAATCCTCCTAACAATCAAACAACTCTCTTTATTACTCCCTTCGTCCCATTTTAAGTGACCACTTTTACTTTTTGACTTTATTTTAAAATTGTTTGTAACTTTCAATCTATAATGTATTACATACTTTTGAAAAAATTGTATTTTAGAAATCATTGATTTTTATCAAACAAGATCCATATTGCATATTTTCTGTATTATAGATTGAAAATTATAGACAACTTTCGAATTTAGCTAAAATAGTAACATGGCCACTTAAATGGGACGGAGAGAGTATTTATTTAAATTATAATTAATAGATTTAGATCTAATTAGCTTAAATATATTATACCTTATTCAAATTTTCTAGTTATTTTTCTGCTTCAGCAAAAAGTCTTTCGTAATAAATTAAAGTTCTTGTAGGTAATTGTGAAAATCTAATGTATGCTTGTCTTCTTTTAAAAATCTACTTTTTTCTATTAATTCACGTCTATTAGGAGTATTTGAGTGCATAAAATGATATTTTTCTTTAGTATTAGGCCCACTATTCTTCCAAAAAAAGAACAATATCCAAATGTTTTGACCATTACTTGAACGTAGTCGGCGTAGGCATTGGCGTTCACAAGATTTTAGTGATGGAAGTTCAAAGGGATTTTCAATAGTATTTCCTTTAGGCTGCTGATAATGCCAAAACCCCTTTTGTTCCTGCCAAAACTCATTTTGTTCATGCCAAAACTCTTTCATTCCTTGACTGAAATGCCCCTCTCTCTTCCCCCAAAACCCACCTTCATCCTTCCCATCTCTCCTTCCTTCCCCGTAACTTCTAATATTACCTAGCATATCTGTCATTCAAAGAGAGGAAAAGGTTCCCACTTCGAGCAGGAACAAGAAGTTTTCCATTCTGAATTCGGGTTTGTGATCCTCGGATTCCAATCTCATGTCGAACTCAATCAGGTAATGCCCGAGATTTGAACGAGGGAATGGTCTGTAAAATCGAATAAAACAAGAACCGTTCAACTTGAAGAGAATCGGAAATTTGTGTCCACTCGATTGAGTTCGTAAAAGCATGTTGCTTGGTGTTGTATCTAAATTGAAACTCCCAGTTCTGTGCTTTGGCGTCAGTGAATATAAGTATTGGTTCAGCAAATCATCCTCCTCTTCTTCAAGGCGCAAATTGATTTCCCTACCGTAGCCTGCTTCTTTGGCTTGTACCTCTTGGTTGGATTTCTCATATAAGTCTCTGAAATGGGGAAAGGAAATATGTACCTATTACTCAAAAGTGATCAATCTTGGAATAGGAACACATAATTCGAACACGTTACATGACTTTAAGATGCGTTGGCATATCATCCTCATCTTCGTCGAAGTTCAAATCGAGTTCCGGGCGTATAGTCATCCCAAAAATAACTTCATCGTTGCATGCATCTCCGGGTTGTTTCTCTTGGTGGCTTCCTCGAATAAGTCTCGGAAATGGGATAGGAAATACTTACTCGTAAGTCAATTTGATCAGTCATTAAAAGAAAAATTGGCACCAGAAGAAGGATACGGAAGTAGTCTGAAAAAAAAAGGAATGAATTCCGGTGGAAATTAATTTCTTTGTGAAGATTCAAGAATATTTGTGGAAGAATTGAGTTTTCTTGGCGAAGAACAGAGTAATTACTCAGAGCATTTCTGGGGTTTAAATTCACTCGTCTTCCGGTCCATGTTCATCATCAACAAACTAGACATCGATTTTAGTGTCTTTTGAATTTCCTCCGAATCCATGAGGAAATAGTAATCTTGATTTCAACCATGGAAGGAAGGAGAGATGGGGAGGATGGAGGTGGGTTTGGGGGGAAGAGAGAGATGAGGGGCAATTCATTCAAGGAATGAAAGAGTTTTGGCAGGAGTAAAATGAGTTTTGGCAGGAATAAAAGGGGTTTTGGCATTATTAGCAGCCTTTCCTTTATATAGGGATAAGGGTATATATGTGCAAACTCTAGCGCTCTGGCAACTATTGTCGGATTCCACATCCTTGTCGGCTCCACAATTCGCCGACAACTATTACCAGAATCGGAGGCAGATTCCGAGCTCGAGGACGAGTCGCCGCTGCTCGAAGAAATCGGTATCAACACGCCACAGGCTTGGAGTAAAACAGTGTCTATCTAGAATCCGATGAGAGTCCTTATTTATACGAGGACGCCGATTTGTCAGACCTGTTTTTTTTCTTAATGGCGTTTGGTTTGAGCCAAGTGAATTGCTTGCTGGGAAATTGAATCTTTTTGGTGAGAGAGAGGGTAGATGTTTATGTCTGCCGGCGATCTAGAAGGAGAAGCTGTTGTTGGTGACGGTGGCGTTGTGGGCAGAGCTGACGGCAGGGAAGCCAAGGGAGGCGTAGAGGCAGTCCAGGCTTGGGTTGGGTTTGAGAGTTAGAAATGGGAAATCGAAATTGGATGAGGGATTTGGAACATGGGTTTCGAATTGATTATTATAGACACGTTTACAAAAAAAATTCAAAAAAAAAATTCAAAATTGTATGGGACACGTTTACAAAAATATTTCCCATTATGACTCCAAAAAAACTTGGCAAAAACAATATTCATGCATATTTTTAATACCATAATAAAGAAACAAGGGCAAAATGGTAAATAACTAATCCATAACTCATTTTCATCATTATTCTCCCAAACACCCACTGTTGCAAAATGCATTCTGCACATTTTTCCCAAACACTCCTCCCAGATCCAAAACACATTCTGATCATAATCCAAAAAGCCAAAAAGTCAAAAAGTTAAAAATGAAAAACTTAAAAATAGGCTTCCAAACACCTCCTAATTATTATAGATGTTAATGGATAATATAGTCATTTCCTTCATCCCGTTAATGTGGGCGATTTTAAAATTTAACCTTAAATGTTTAATATGAAGGGGTGTTCTTGGAATTTAACCTCAGATGCTGTTTAATATGTTTTAAATAAATTTATATCACCAAAGAGTATTCTAGCCCATTGTTAGCAATAATTTCTATGTATCTTGAAATAACAAATTAGAAGCCTATACCCTGCTTTTTGGGTTCGTTTTCATTCCAATATATCCTGAATCTCTGTTGCTGTTAGGTTTGCGTTTCAAACTCTAATTTGAAGCCATTAGGAAACTATGCGAACTGTATAGCTAAGTGAATTAGAACTTTGTGAACTGCGTGACTCGAGGGTATTTTTATTTGAAACAATGGGCCGCGACTAATTTAAAGATAATATTGGGCAAAAATAATATGTGAGGCACTATTTTAAAGAGGAATCTAAATAACAGGGCTACACTCTAAAGAGCTCATTTTGAAATCATATGAAAATTAATTCGAGTTTTGACGGGACTAATTCTCAAAGAGATGTTAGAAATGAACAATCCCGAGCATCATACAACTTGTGTGAAAATACACATTAAATTTCATACGAAGAAAATTTTGAAAAAAGACTGTCCCCATAATACAATTAACAAGAAAGACACATAGATATACGTGAAAAAAACCAACGCAAAACCACTAATCTTGTATTAAACTTTTTTCTCCTATAAAATACAAACACAATTCACATACACATTTCTCGCATTCTCACAATTCTATCACACACACATCCTCCTCCGCCGCATCTTCTCACCTACGCGGCGGCAGTGCACTGAATCTTTACACGCTGAGGTCAATGTCGCCTCGCATTATCTCGAATCAGTTGTCGTCATGTCGGTCGTCGTTGAGGCTACCCACATTTGGGCTTGTCGAGAAGTTGCCGGCGTCTCCGGCAAAGGGCGATGGTGAGGTAGCGCGCTGTATAGTGTGATGGGTTCTCTATTGGTGGGGCAGAATTGTACTTTTGATGGGTCCAGTGGACTGGATATGTTTTGAAATGATAGGGTGGATGCGAGGCTTTAAGAAATGGTTATAGTGGACCCGTGACGGATTACGGATAGGGGAGAATATTCATTTTTTTTAAACATCAAGCTATACTATTGTTATTTCATTAACATGTTCTCGTTGTGTAGGAATATGTTTAATAATAATATAGGATGGATCACCAAAGGAAGATCGTAGTGATCTGAAATGGAGGGTTTGGGTAGAATCTAAAAAGATATGGAGGGTTGCAGCTCCCAGGATTTTAGCCAGAGTGACGTCTTTTGGACTTCTGGTGGTGACACAATCTTTCATTGGACATATAAGTGAACTTGATCTGGCAGCCTACGCACTTGTACAAACACTTATCGTGCGGTTCGCAAATGGGATACTAGTAAGTTCTTACTCTTGCTTTGTATCTTGTTACTTAGTAAGTAGCATGCTTCAAATTGTTATATGAGTTTTGAATTGCATCCACTTTCAGATTCTATTATACTGTGGAAATAAATGTATATTTTCCGACCACATGTGAAGTTGTGTCGTCACTACATATTTGGCCATGACCTACCAGAAAAGGAAAGTTGCGTAAATTCTATCTTGATAACTAAGATGTATGGTTGTTTGTGCGAGTATTTTCTCTCTCAGTTTTTTGTGTTAAAACGCTTCTTGATGTCAAGCAAACATGCACCTTTAACTTATCGTTCTGTAAAATTTGTCATAAGGAGATACAATTTAGCTCCTGTAATTAAGACTAGCTCTCTATCTCCCCCTTCTTTCTATTATTCTCATTTATATCTAATTGCACGCAGTTGGGAATGTCGAGTGCAACAGAAACTCTTTGTGGGCAAGCATTTGGAGCAGGGCAGCACCACATGATGGGTATATACTTGCAAAGATCATGGGTTGTCGATTTCATCACTATGACTATCTTGCTCCCTCTTTTTATCTTCACAGAACCCATATTTCGGCTACTTGGTGAAGAGGAAACTATTGCAGTAGTATCCAAAGATATCTCCATCTGGTTCATTCCCTTTATCTATAGTTTTGTCTTCGCCTTCACCATCCAAATGTATCTGCAAGCACAGCTTAAGAACATGGTTGTGGCGTGGCTTTCAGCTGGGTCATTTGCTTTCCATTTGGTCGCGTCCTGGTTATTCGTGAGCAAACTGAACTTGGGAATACCTGGTGCAATGGGTGCATTGTGCATATCGTCTTGGCTAATGGTTTTTGGAGAGTTTGTGTACATTTTCGGAGGTTGGTGCCCTCTTTCATGGAAAGGATTCTCCAAAGCTGCCTTCTCTGATCTATGGCCACTTATAAAGCTCTCAGTATCCTCCGGCATAATGATTTGGTAAATCTAGTTTTACTTTCTTCTGCATGTGAATTCTTTGGAAAAAGGGTTAAATCTTGGCATTGAGAGAGAGAGAGAGAGAACATCTATTTGTTCCTTGTAGATATTTTTATTTTTGCGCAGGATTCAAAATCAAAAAGAAAAAATACGAATTGTTATTAGTTCCTTTTAGCTTAATTTTTTTGGTTTCCGCCTTTTCATGCCTCTTCCCTTGAGTATTCATATTCACTTATCTATGATTTTTATTTATGTTGTAGCCTATCATTATGGTACAATTCCATTTTAGTTCTGATTGCGGGATACATGTCAGATGCAGAGATTGCCATTTCTGCCTTCTCGATATGGTACTATCATTCACTAGTTAATTGTCTTTATACTCGTTACTTATTATAGAGATTGTTCTTTACTTTGTTTCTTTTTTGTTTTATGGTAGCCTCAATATCAGTGCTTGGCAGTTAATGATTTTCCTTGGTTTCCTTGGTGCTGCATGGTATGACATATGCCTTGACGCCATTTTCTCTTTCTTGTTCCCTTTCTAATGCATCCATTTGTCTAAACAAACTATTTCCTTTCCTATTTTTCTGGGGTATAGTGTGCGTGTTGCGAATGAATTGGGAAGAGGTGATGCTAATGCTGTGAAGTTCTCAATTAAAGTTATTATGAGTACTTCAGTTGTACTTGGGTTGGTGTTCTGCATCCTTTGTTTAATATTTGGCCACGACATCGGTTACTTGTTCACAAGCAATGAGGAAGTTGCTGAAACTGTTGCAGACCTCTCTGTATTACTTGCCTTCACCATGTTATTCAATAGCATTCAGCCGGTGCTCTCCGGTAACTGACCCCTTGGACAATATGGTCATTCTGCCTTGTTTTGTTGTCATTTCAAATTAATTACGAATCATGATTATATTTTTATTTGTTTCCTCGCGCTTTTTGTTTTATTAACTGTTAATACAATGTTTTCAGGGGTGGCCATTGGTGCTGGTTTGCAGGGTACAGTTGCTATTATAAACCTTTGTTCCTTTTATGTGATTGGGATTCCATTAGGAGCTCTTCTTGCTTATGTGGCTGGTCTTGAAATTAGGGTAATGAGCCATTTGTGTTTCAGTTTTGAGTTAACAAATATTTGTCTAAATTCTTCATATTGCTTTTAGATTTTGTAATTAGAAACTTTAGCAATCTTATTCACGGATTACGTTTATGCTATGCTTGAATCTTGGATTCGTTGTTATTCGATAGGGGCTATGGATTGGAATGCTTTCTGGGGTGGGAGTGCAGATCCTTGCTCTAAGCTTCATGGTTTGGAGAACTGACTGGGAGTTGCAGGTAAATTACACCAATGGATTAAATCGTACAATCCTTTAGTCCCTTGAAATTTTCCTAAGACTTCCAATGTCATCCTTTAACCTTCATTTCTTCTATTTGATGACTCCAGCCTTTAAAATTTAGCCAATGTAGTTAGTTAACACTTTGGCAGACATGAAGATAATTGACACCATTTGATGATGCACTAGTGTCACTGGTTTTCGTCTTAAATGGAATGAATCAAATAAGCTGACCTGGAGGAGTTGAGTTATTCCCGTCCATAGTTCTCACATACTAATCACGAGTTAAAACATAATCTAAGTGGTCTTAGTCAATGTGCGTCTAAGTTAGTCCGGACACCTGATATCAAAAAAGATAAAACGGAGATGTTTATCAGTTTCGTGGTGGAGTTTAAAGTGAAGAGTTTGGTGGAATGAATTGATTATCGTGGTGGAGTTTAAAGTGAAGAGTTTGGTGGAATGAATTGATTAGCAAATGGGGTGTGGACGATGTTAGCTGTAATATTTGGGGTGATGTTAGGCCCATAGGGTGTGGGCTTTGATCCGTTAGGTGTGGGTTTAGGTTCTTTGGTTGGTTCCTTACCAATCGAGGATTGAGTTTCGGATTTGGCATTGAATCTTTGTATTTGATGTTATCTCCTTACTCCTTTTAGTCATTGTAACTTTTTCGATGATTAAAAATATATTTTTTTGCCGTGCAAAAAAAAGAAAAAAAAAGATTAGCAAAGCTGCTTTGTTGCATGATTGAACGAGCTTCTTTGTTATGAATAGCATGATTTTTTTAGAGATCGATATAATTTATGAGATTACGTTTTTAATTTTTGCAATTCTCACTATATTCACCTCGTGAAGATGAAATATGTGGCTAATTAACAAGTTGTCTTGTGTTAAACTAAAGTAATTCCTATTGCTTAAACAGTGTTGGTTTTTCTCATTCTTCTGGTCATCCTCTAATCGTATGCAATTTTGAAGGGACAATGAAACTTAAAAGACACTTTCAAGTTATTCTACAATAACCTTCTTGTACTTTTTCACCCTATAGGTGATCAAGGCATCCGAACGTCTCGGCCGATGGTTTTTGAAACCCTCCGAGGAACCAGATGAAAGCCTCAATCATGCTTGATATTCGGAGAGCTGAAGATTTCACAGAGAACTATCAATGTCAGTAGATGTCATCTTTTTGTTTCCTTATTTTCTCCAAATTTTGATTGTAGATTTCAGTCATTAATATTCCAGAACTACCATTGAAATCAAACTCGTACCTGTAAGGGTACCGTTTTCTCGACTAGAACGATACGTACCGGTACCGATCTGTATCTCGGTACTGTTCCGGTTTTGATGCAATAATTATTTTTAATATATTTTTAGAATTTAATATGTGAAATAATAGATAATTTTTGTATTAAAATTACATAATAAAAGCCCATAAAGAAGTATGGAATACTTGCACTATGTTTACTAGCCCAAAAAGAACAAGCAAGCCCATTATAACATACTGTAAAACTTACAAGCCCAACAAAGTTGGAGACCAAAAGAATAAAGGTTAAAAACAAGAGTAACCCTGTTTTTAAATGGAAAGCAGTCAGTCATTCTTCTCATCTTCACACAACAACTGTTTTCTTCCAAATTAGGCACCTCTTTCCTCTTCCTTTCTTCTCCCTCTTCTTCTTCTTCTTCTTCACGCAACGACGATCATCTTCATGCGCATCCGTGTATCATTTTGTACCGGATGAGATCCGGGAAGTGACCGGAATTGGCCGGAGCGGTCGGAGCAGAGCTGTATGTTAGGGGAACGGAACATAGTGAAGCATATACCGTTTGTGCTCCGGTACCGGTACGGGACGAGATTAATAACATTGATTGAAATTCGTTGGTTTTCGTTAGTTCGGCAATATGGGAAACCTAGGCACGGGAGATTTGAGTTAAGCGAATTGTGTTTCCATAGTGGATATAGTATCATCACATCCTTGTGCAATTAATAGCAGCTTCATTTCTACCATTGGAGAGCTGTAGAGAATGTTGTGTTTTTGGAGATTTAATAGAAATGATTCACACACAAACTGCTTGTTGATATCCATTCAGTTTATATGTCAAAGATCCAAACATAATCAGCACTGTCTAGCAACTATAGTTGGATGGTTCGGTTCTCGCCTAACGGCTTGGTGAGCATCTGTGGCAGGTGGATCTGTTTGGGCTCTGTATCTTGGTTTTAAATAGCGCTTTAGGGATACGTAACAGTATCTGTAATACAGTCAAATATCGGTCTATATCTGTCTGTATCGGACCGTATATCGGTCAATATCGGTATCGGTCCCTTGAAAAACCTATACGTATTTCATCTGTTTTACAATTCTATATATGACATTATATCCGATCACACTGTTTTCTGTAACAACATTTCACCAAAACACATAAGAAGCAAACTAAAAGTTCGAGAACAAAGTAACTCAACCAACATTATCGTTGCAGCAGGTTGTAAGCCGGTGAATCTTTCACAAAGGATACATCCTCAAGTACAAGCTCACGCTCTAGTTGTGTCGTCGTTGACTTTAGAACAACCTGATGAAACAAAATAATAGTACTACTTCCTCCGTCCTATTTTTGTTGGTTGTTCGTTAGGAAACCAACTATTTTAGGGACGTAATTAATACTTTGTAATTTTGTCAACTTTTCAATTTTACTCCTTAAATTGGATGTTTCATAAAATTTAACTTTTTTGAAAAGTTGAAAAGTGAGAATATTGCATCATTCTTATTTTTAAGTGTCTCTACGAGAAATCATAAAAAAAAAAGATGATCGGGAAGAGCTTGATCTAAATAGTTTTTCATAAACCTATATATACACATTTTAACAAAATGAGGGATCCCTCATTAGATCCGGACTGTATATATATAGGCCGGATCTTATCCATACTCCTTCCGTTCGTGATGCACCTTTCCCGATCAAATTTTCATCATAAAAAAATGACCGAGAAAGGTTTTATCCTATCATTTTTTCATAAAAACAGCATATGTATAGTTTTATGAAAAACTGACCGGATAAAGCCGTTTTTGGTTTTTTTTTTTGGATGATTTCTCGTGAGGGCCCTAAAAAACACGTTTTAAACACATTGGACGATTCGGGTCATGCAAATTTGATCGGGAAAGGTGAGTCTCGGATGGGATTTTTGGAT
This sequence comes from Vaccinium myrtillus, assembly GCA_016920895.1. NCBI lineage: Eukaryota > Viridiplantae > Streptophyta > Magnoliopsida > Ericales > Ericaceae > Vaccinium > Vaccinium myrtillus. Next base: position 23,780 of record JADGMU010000030.1, on the reverse strand, counting down.
GAAAGGGTTGTGGATGAGATTGGTGGTTTTGCAAATTGTTTTTGGAAAATGTATTTTTTCGCAAAACTGTATATTTACAGTTCTTGCGAAAAAAATTTTCTTTGAATCAAGCCCTTCCCGGTTTTTTTTTTTGAAGATTTCTAGTTTAGATCCTTGAAAACACCTTCAAAAAAATGGAACACATTTTTTGGAAAAAATGCTCGGATTTCGGATCGTGGAATCGAAAAAAAATCTCGGAGATCAAGCTCCCCATATATATAGGTAGAAGGTAGAAGTATGAAACATGAAACATCTACATATCAGGTAGATCATGAAGTCTTGCTCCCAAACATGAAACATGTGCATATCAGTATCAATCTTGCTCGCTCTTAAAGTCCCATTTCTCCCTGTCGAAACTCTCTCCATTGACTTTGATCGACAGCTCTCTCTCTCTCTCTCTCTAGAAAGAGAAACTTATTGCGAATGGCAGAAACTTAAGCAAAGCTCAATCCCAGAAAGATTAACTGAGTACTCTGTTTCCTGTAAGTATTTGTTTGTTTCTCATGTATCTATCTGCTCTTTATTTTTCCTTGTCTATTTCAAGCTACTCGATTTCGTATCCATGTTTTTATCGCAAACACCGAAATACGTAAGTATAAATTTTACTCTAAAAGAATGCGGTAAAAGTGCTTCTAATTATACTGCACTTTTGATTTTATGAATCTTCTGGTAGCGGTTTTTTTCAATAAGGGCGGAGGCACGTATGTACATGTGGGGTTACTTGACCGTAAATTTCTCACGCGCTTTTAATAGTTTGCAGCTAATATATTGGCTCAGCAAATAGGTAAAACCCCAAATATCGCAAAATACATTTATATTTAGGAAATAACTACAATACATACCCACTAAAGGTATACCCAAATGCACCTATTGTATGATCCAGATTGTGTTGTTATCTAATTGGCAATTGTAACATTTTTTAGTTTTTCTTAACTTTTCAGCAATATGATTCGTAACATTTTCTATGATTCATAACATTTTGGTGTATCTCGAAACTTTTATAAAAAAAAAAATCGTAACTTCTATAAAAAAATTGTAACTTTTGTAGGCATACACACCCAAATAAGGGGTGTATTGTAGCATTTTCCTTATATTTTTTATGATTTTCCAAGATATCTTAACCGACTAAGGTAATTGATTTTCACCCCTACCAAATTGATATCGACACTCTTTTTTTTTTTTTTTTGTCTTTTAGTGAGACTTGTAAATATCAATTTGGAGGGTGAAAATCACTCCCCTTTCCCATTTTCCCAAAAAAGAGGGTGTGAATGTCAACTTGCTTTTTTGGTTTTCAGAAAACAATTAAGTTGCCTTGAGACCTTCATTTCAAGCTCCTTTCTTGGGCAGGCACTCCACAGGCGGAGGTAATAATTTTTGGAATTCAAAGCTTCACATTTTCAATTATTATTTAGTTGGCGCAAGTTTCAATTTTAGTTGTTCGATTTCAATCTGAATCAACTTATTGACATTGTAAAGTGAAAGGCCAACCTATGAGAATAAAAAATTATAGGGTCAATTTCATTTACCTCCCCTGAGGTCTTGGACAGATACAGAGATTTCCTTTACACATTTTAAAATTCCACTGTCCTCTTTTACTTTTCAAAATAATTGTCAGATTCTCTCATGCTATAACTTTAAGGATAATGATGTTAACTTTTTTGCGTAAAATGACTGTAGTACCCTTAGTATATATTCTCCACCTTAAAAAACATGAAAACCCGGTATTAAAAAAATAGAGTTAAAAAAGTTTTTCAAAAAAATTAAACAATTTTTTCCATTTTTAAAAACCAGCTTTCAAACAAAATGTATCAAAGAGAATTTTTTTCAAAAAAAAAAACCTTGTAAATTTTTTGTTGAAAATAATTTTTAGAAGGAAAAAAAAAATTTTAAAATAGTTTTTTGAAATATGAAAGTTTTGAAAATATTTTTTTGGATAGAAATTCAAAACTTTTTCAACAAAAATTCAAAAAGTAGCTTTTAAAAAAAAAAAATTTAATTTATGATGGAGAATATTTTCTAAGGATACTACAGTCATCTCCCACAAAAAGTTAACACCATTAGTCTTAAAATAACAACAGGTGGAAATCTGACAATTAGCATGAAAAGTAAGAGAGGATAAATTTCAAAAAAGTGTAGGAAATGTCTCTTTATTTGTCAAAAACCAAAGGAGAGCTGAAATTGACCCAAAATTATAAGAACATCCATAATGAATCTCCAAATTTCAATTTTTCGACAAACTTAAACCAGTAACAAGATTAAAATTTAAAAACACTAATACCAAAATCTGAGAACGCCAATTTCAAATTCGTAGAAGTACAGTACAATTACAAAATCTCACTATAGTAGAAAGTACGATTGACGATTATTTAGACTCCAATTGACATTGTTCGAAGCAAATCAATTGAGAGAGAGAGAGAGAGAGAGAGAGAGAGAGAGAGAGAGTAGAGTATCTAGATCGAGAATTGTGAATGTTCAACGAAAGTAGAGATAGTTTAACAGAGATAGAGAATTGTTAGAACATGGAAGAGGGGGATGTTCGGTCTGACTTGACCCATATTCGACTCACCCATATTCACCTGCATACTATTATTGGCCCTTCAACCTCCTTTATATAAAACTAACCCAATCACTTGGTTGAATTCCCCGGAGCTGTGTTTGCTGGTTTAACCCCCATTCAATTACTTTCATCTTCTCATTTCTCACTTACCTCACACACACCTAGACCCCACTGGCCCACTCCAATAATCAAGATTACACTCTCAACAAATTTTACCCACGAGAGACCCAAGCTGAGTTTCAACTAAAAAGACTTCTAGTATTTTTGGTATTTCCATACTCACATTCTAACTAGCGAAAATATTAAAAATGACATAGTAGAAACTCATCCTTAATGTCGGCAGCAAATTGCCGTATCTATTTTACGCGTTAAGCCTTGAAGGCAGTAGCTATGTGGTTGTTTTGCATCCCATCTGTGTATAGCGCAGGCAGTGGTTTGAGGAACTATAAAATGTGTCTGAGAGAGGTTTTGTATGTTTTGTATTTCGTCTGTGATAAAAGTACGTCGTAAATTTCCTCCTAGACGACGTCTATGATAAAAGTATATCGTAAATTTCCTCCCAGACATCATTCGGGAGGAAAGCTACGTTGACTCATCGGCCGGCGCCTATGTCATTTTGATGGAACTTTTTTTTTTTTTTTGATGAACGAATTATTTTACCATGCAATTCTGCAATGGTACTTGGACCATTCTGTAATGGTCAAGAAATTAACTTTATAAGAAGTATATCCTTAAACGTTAAAAAACAAAATCTAAAGAGCCAGTTGGAGTGCATTAAAATGTCTTTTTCAGCTTGTCAAGTAGTCGAACAAAGTAGATACTTCTTGTGAATTTTTAACTCCTCAAAATGCTCTACAAGGTGAAGGAAATAAAATTTTATGCAAATAATGATGCATGGAAATTTTTTATGGTGTACCTAATTATTCTGCACCATCAATTTTGCCAGCATCGATACATCCCTGTAGTTCATACATAATGGAAGCTATTAACATTAATGTGTCGATAATGAATGGTTCCAAAGATACATATGATTAAGAGTGGGCATGTCTGACACGAAAAATAAAATAAATCTATATAATTGAGGTAAAAATAAATATTTTTATGAGTAATTTTATACATTCGACATTAGTTTGATGAACTGTCAAGTTCAAAAAATAAAAATTTAGCTAAAAGTAAGACTTTATGACATGGCATGGCAACACAAACCCGACACGACTTGAAACATGACACAAAAATTTGGTAAATTGAAAAATACTGTGGGAATTCATAAATAAGATACATAACACGAAAATGACACAAAATTACCTGTTGCCCACGCTTACATATGATGATTTGTTGAGCTTTGGGCATAGGGGCGGGCATAAGACGGTGCAAAGGGGGTGTTTGGCCTCGCACTCTTCTCAATTTTCTTCCCATTTTTAGTACACTTTTAGATTTTTTTTATAAATACCTGCAAATTAGGCGAAATTTACAATTCTGAATCCGCTACTGTTTGGGCCACGTTTGCTTTAACCATGTTCGTTCATTCTTTTATAATAGTGATAACATCAAGTGTTCCAATTTGCGGTTGAAAAATTACTTGGTGGTATTGAAACATCAATACGTCATATCACAACACTTTTATCTACCACATATTTCTATAAGCTCTAGTATTAATGTAGGAAACCCATAGAAATGGGTGGGTTGTTCTCGGAGTTCATTTCGAAATTAGAAAATTTGGAAACCTGACACCAAAGTATATGCGGATCGCCGAAGATCTTCAAAAAGTCAACCTGCAGGAAATTCAAATATAGGCTTTGGAATCACAACATCATCCACGTGCTTCCTTACCCTACATCTATGAGGCAATGGGCCGTCCACGGGCCCACAATTTCTTTAGACCTAGTAAATTACCAGCTAATATGAGATCAATTAAATATTGGTTAAATTTCATGGAGGCCTCTAATCTATTCACGTTTCTCACAGAGTACCCCTAAGGTTTTAAATTGCGCACATGGACCCCGCCATTTATAATGGGAAGGGGAAGTGCTTGTGTGCACTCTCTAGTGTGAGGTATCAGGACTGTCGGATGTGTTTTCAACGGTTCGAATTTCTTCTCGGCACTTTGTACATCTGAGCTGTCCATTGTGTAGACACCCCAAAATAAGGCTTTCGTACACGTTTTTATCCCCGATGATGAAAAGAAACACTCGGAAAACCTTTCGAATTTCTTCAAGTCAACTTGGTCAACAGTGCTGCACGACACTTATCTCTCATGTACAACACTTGCTCAGTCACGCACGACATTGCTTTTTGACTTTGGCGGTGGAAGTGTGTCGCGAGCACAGTTTGTGTACCGCACGGTACAGTTCCAGTGCCGCACGGCACTGTCAGACATCAAATCTACTTTTACAGCATCCCCAACAACTTAAATTGTTGAAAAATGCTCTCCTCTGCTATAATGATTTCGTGTAGCCTACCATTTTGGAGTGCACACCAAGTATACTTGATGATCAAGATCATTTTCTCCCCTTCTTTATACCCGATCGGTTGGGAGAGAGAGGGACATGAGAAAAATTTGAGAAAAACACCATGAAATCCTCCCAAAAGTTCTGTTAAACTCCGTTCTCATTTACCTTTCGCCTATTTCCCTCACTTTCCTTCTTCAGAAATTACTCAAAAATCGTCTAAAAACAAAACCCAATTAAAAACCCGAAAATCTCCATTACCCTGTTTTCGGTTTGAGTCCATCTTGATCAACACCCAGTTTGTTCAGTCCAAATACAGAGGCGTCCACTGTCACGCTAAGAGCAAATCCGGAAGGTGTAGCATAAGGTTGGAGCTGGAATCAAAGGTTAGAGCTTGAAGTTCATTCCGAATTGGTTTTGCCCGAAGGTAACAACTCGGTCCCATTAATCGAAATTTACCATTTTGATGTTCTGAGGGGCGGAACCAGGTTCAAGTGGGGTCTCCCAATACCTGCTTTGAGCTTGGTTCCAATAGAGTTTGAAACCTCAAAAGTTTCAAAATAATCGAAAGCCTCCGTGAGTCTACCATGTATCGAAATCGTCATGCCGTATGGTATAATCAAATGAAGAGGGACATTCTCATTCAAAACATGATTTTCCAAATCTAAAATGATTGAGTTTTTATCAAGTTTTAACATCATGTATGTGCTCTCCCTCTAAAACCAAAGTTTCAAACTGTTACTGTTTGAACAGTGCCGCACGACACTCTTTTCCAAATCTGAATTTTTCAAATCATTTTCCTTGAAAAACAGTTTAAAATCTTGGTTTACTATTTAATTACTTGCTGTTATAGTATTATTTGCTGTCATGTTATGCTGTTATGTTGATTATCATGTTATTTATTGTCCTTTTCATTATTATCATTATCATCTGCTTTGCATGATAAATTGTTTATTTGATTAAAGTTTGACATTGAAATATTTTTTAAAAATCCCACAAATATTTAGTAAAGACCAATTTTTAATCGGGCTAGTTGGGTGCATTAAAACTCTTCCCCGTTCGTAACCTGGCTCTCGAATCCAAAACGATCTCTGGTTTTCAAATGATTTTAAAACTGCGAGAGTCACATTATTTTCTAAATTATTTTCAAATTGGTTTCTCGGGTCCTAAACCATTTTCCAAAAACCCGGGTGGCGACTCTATTTTCAACACAACAATTTTTCCGGTGGAGCGACTTCCACACATTGCCAAAGTGAAATCGTAGCCGTTGATTGTTGAGATCAATAGCCCTGATGCGCAAACCAGGGATGCACACCAGCAAGTCTAGGCTCCTATAAATGTTACCCGAATACGATCCTTTTGCTAAATTACCGTTAAAGCGTTAAGTAATGTTGGATTAGGATATCTAGGACAAAAGTTATCATTGGACGAAAATACCCTTCGTTCCATACATACAAACATACCCTAGCTACAACCCTCTCTCTTTCTCCTCGTTCACATCCTCTCTCTCTCTCTCTCTCATCTGACAAACCATAATACTTTTTTTCATCTTTGATTCGTCCATGGGCGCTTAGCGCGCGCGCGTGAGAGAGAGAGAGAGAGAGAGAGAGAGAGAGAGAAAGCGGGAATTGCAATTTAGCAAGAGAGAGAAGTAGCTATTTGTGAGGTCCTCAAAATCTCAATCATGAATCCAACAAAGCTCTATAGCTCTGGCAACTATCGGTGGCTTCCATATCCTTGTCGGTTCCATAATTCCTCGACAACTATTAGCAGAATCGGAGGCAGATTCCAAGTTCGAGGACAAGTCGCCACTGCTTGAAGTTTGAACCCATTCAAATGCATGATTGTACATGGTTCTACTACTCGATCCAATTGGTTTAATTTTGTAAACCATTAGGAATCGAACAACACGTTCAATCCACAATGCCCCCCTATGGATCTTGGTAACTAGAGTGACAAAAATCGCGAATCAGAAAGAAAGTGCGTAATGAACAAATAATAGGGATATACGTGAAAAAACCTCAACGCATGCAAGAAAAAACTACGGGATCCACACCAGTCCACCATTATCGAAGAATATGGAGTGCAAGACTTCTCTGTTTTCTCTCAGAAAAGTTTTCTCTTCCTCTTGAGTTTACACTGAAATGCTCTAATTAACCTCAATTACAATGCAACTTCAGGTAAGGCTCAATGGTTGAAATTACCCCCGCCAAAACACAAAATACCCAAGGATATTTTGCTATTGTTTGCTTGGTTATTATATTCTGGTAGAGGACGTACTATTTTATCTATCATCATGTAACGTTGTATACTAAGAAGCATCGACACTCCTAGATGCCGGCATGTGGAGACATGTGAAAGACACGAAAATTCATGTATGGGACACGCCACTTGGCATGTCCATTAAATTTAAATAGTTTTTTCAAGGGGACACAGTGAGGACACGACAGGGGTTGAGTGAGCAAGAAAGTTATACTAGCTTCAGGGCTCAACCAGTAAATGAGTCGAGAAATGGGGATTATTTAACGGATAGGTACTAGAGGTGAATGTTTTCAATATTTTTTGTTTGTTGCGGGCATATTCTTTGGACTTCATAAGTTATATTAGTAGATTTCAAGTGGATAAACCTTACATTGCAGATGTTGGCGCTGTAGAGATGTAAGGAGTTCACAAAGTGATTGTTATTAACTGGTACATAGATACATGTAATATACCTAGAATATTAATCTTCTTAAACATCAAGCTATAATAATGTCAATTCATTCTAATGTTCTCGTTTTGTAGGAATATGTTTAATAATATAGAAGAGAGGCTACTTGGATCGCAAGAGGAAGATCGTAGTGATTTGAAATGGAGGGTTTGGGTAGAATCCAAAAAGATGTGGAGGGTTGCAGCTCCGGGGATTTTAGCCAGAGTGACGGCATTTGGAATTGTGGTGGTGACACAATCTTTCATTGGACATATAAGTGAACTTGATCTTGCAGCCTACGCACTTGTACAAACATTTATCGTGCGGTTTGCAACTGGATTACTGGTAAGTTCTTACTCTTGCTCTGTATCTTGTAACTTAGTAAGTAGCGTTGTTCAAATTGTTATATGAAGTTATGTTGTCACCACATTTGGTGGCCTACCAGAAAAGGTAAGTGACGAAAATTTATCTTAATAACTATGATGTTTGGTTTTTTGTACGAGTGTTTTCTCTCATTGTTGCGTTAAACGCTTCTCGATGCAAGCAAACATGCACCTTTAACGTGTCGTTCTGAAAATTTATTGTAAGGAGATCCAATTTAGCTCATGTAATGTCCACTAAGACTCAATCTATTCTTTCTAATTTTTTTATTCTCATTTATATCTACTTGCACGAAGTTGGGAATGTCGAGTGCAACAGAAACTCTTTGTGGGCAAGCATTTGGAGCAGGGCAATACCACATGATGGGTATATACTTGCAAAGATCATGGATTGTCGACTTTCTCACTCTGACTATCTTGCTCCCCATTTTCATCTTCACAACACCCATTTTTCAGATACTTGGTGAAGAGGAAACTATCGCAGTAGCATCCGAAGATATATCCATCTGGTTCATTCCCTCAAACTATAGTTTTGTCTTCGCCTTGACAATGCAAATGTTTCTGCAAGCACAGCTTAAGAACATGATTGTGGCATGGCTTTCAGCTGGGTCGTTCATTTTCCATTTGGTTCTGTCATGGTTATTCGTGAGCAAACTAAACTTGGGAATACCTGGTGCAATGGGTGCATTTGTCATATCTTCTTCGCTAGCACCTTTTGGAGAGTTTGTTTATATTTTTGGAGGTTGGTGCCCCCTTTCGTGGAAAGGATTCTCTAAAGCTGCCTTTTCTGATCTGTGGCCTCTTATAAAGCTCTCGGTATCCTCCGGCATAATGCTTTGGTAAATCTAGTTTTCCTTTCTTCTAAATGCAATTTCTGTAGAAAAAGGGCAGAGAGAGAGAGAGAGAGAGAGAGAGAGAGAGAGAGAGAGAGAGAGAGAGAGAGAGAGAGAGAGAGAGATTTGTTCGTTATAGCTCTTTTTATTTTTGCGCAGGATTCAGAATCGGAAAGAGAACAGACTTATTGTTATTAGTTCCTTTTAGTTCTTAATTTCTTTTGTTTCTACTTCTTCGTGCTTCTTACCTTGAAATTTTGTACTCACTCATGTTTGATTTTGGTTTATGTTGTAGCCTATCGTTGTGGTACAATTCCATTTTAGTTCTGATTGCGGGATACATGTCAGATGCAGAGATTGCTATTTCTGCCTTCTCAATCTGGTACGATCGTTCACTAGTTAATTTGCTTTATACTCGTTACTTAATTGTAGAGATTGCACTTTACTTCTTTTTGTTTTTTGGCAGCCTTAATGTCAGTGCTTGGCAGTTAATGATTTTCATTGGTTTCCTTGGTGCTGCTTGGTATGCCATATGCCTTGACGCCGTTTCCTCTTTCTTGTTCCCTTTCTAATGCATCCATTTGGCTAAATAAACTATTGGCAATCTTCTTTTGTTTCGATAACTTTCTTTGTTGTGTAGTGTGCGCGTTGCAAATGAATTAGGAAGAGGTGATGCTAAAGCTGTCAAGTTTTCAATTAAAGTTATCATGAGTACTTCAGTTGTACTTGGCTTGGTGTTCTTCATACTTTGTTTAATATTTGGCCAAAACATCGGTTACTTATTCACAAGCAATGAGGAAGTTGCCGAAGCTGTTGCAGACCTCTCTGTGTTACTTGCCTTCACAATGCTATTAAGTAGCATCCAGCCGGTTCTCTCAGGTAATTGACCCCTTGGACAATATGGTATTCTGCCTCATTTTGCTGTCATTTGGAAATATGATTCATGGTTGGTTTTTTATTTGTTTCCTCGCACTCTTTTTTTTTTTTCTTTCCCTTTTCCATTCACTGCTGAGACAATGTTTTCAGGGGTGACAATTGGTGCTGGTTTACAGGGTACAGTGGCTATTATAAACCTCTGTTCCTTTTATGTGATTGGGATTCCATTAGGTGCTCTTCTTGCTTATGTGGCTGGTCTTGAAGTTAAGGTAATGAGCCATTTGTCTAGGCCTTGAGTGTTTCAGTTTTGAGTTGACAAATATTTTTCTAAATTCTGCATATTCACCGAAAGCGGACTTGTCGCATATATAATTGTAGTATAGAGTACGTTTAGGCTATGTAAATCTTGGATTTGTCTAGAAAAAGGAAAGAGAGAGAAATGGAAAACAAAGAACATTTTTTTAAACAATCCTAGTTATTTTCTTCTTCTTCTTCTTTTTTTTTGTCGAAAAACAACGAAAAGAAAGTTTTACTTCTTTTACTTCATTTATTTTCCAATAAATTGCCCGCCCTTCTCTTTTTTCCTCACCAAAAGGAGACACCATTCAACACTAATTTTCCAAGGATTAATCTACCGTCCGCCCAATGGGCGGACAATAAAGTGTATAGAATCTGAATTCTTACATGTAAGAATTCAAACAGTGAAAACTCTTCCATGTAAGAATTATGATTGTTTTGTGTTTACCGTCCGCCCAGTGGGCGGATAATAGAAAGATCCATTTTCCATAACATGATGAATTTGAAAGAACCTTTTTTTTTTTTTTCTTTCAAGTCTTGCTACCTTTAGCCTAAATAGGCATTGTATATGAAAAATAAAATTATGTGCCGATTTTAAAGTGAAAAGTTTGTGCTTCTTGTTACATCTTGTCTCAGTCACGAATGTTCCTTCTTATTCGATAGGGTTTATGGATTGGAATGCTTGCTGGGGTGGTAGTACAGATTCTTGCTCTAAGCTTCATGATCGGGAGAACTGATTGGGAGTTGCAGGTAAATGAAACCAATGGATTAAATCGTAAATTCTTTTACTCCCTTGAAATTTGCCTAAGAGTTCTGTTGGGCCCGTTCCAATGTCATCCTTCAACCCTCATTTTTTCTATTTGACAACTCCAGATTTTTAAATTTTAGCCAATTCAGTCAGTTAACATTTCGACAGACATGAAGATAATTTACACAATGTGATGATGCAGTAGTGTCAATGGTTTTCGTCTTGCATGGAATGAATCAAATAGGCTGACCTGGAGGAGTTGTGTTATTCCCGTCCATAGTTCTCACATACTGATCACGAGTTAAAATATAATCTAGAGTGGACTTAGTCGAGCTGCGCTTAAGTTGGTCCGAACACCTAATATCAAAAAATAAAATGGAGAGGTCCATCAGTTTCGTGGTGGAGTGTAAAGTAAAGAGTTTGCTTGAATGAATTGATTTTAGCGAAGCTGCTTTGTTGCCTGATTGAACAAGCTTCTTTGTTATGAATAGCACAATTTTTTTAGTGTTTGATATGATTTTTTAGATCAGGTTTTCAATTTTTGCAATTCTCACTATATTCACTTTTAGTTATACATATTCAAACGTATCGTTGTATATTCCGAGAATACTCGTTATCCATGTCGGTCCAACATTGGAGAGCTCGTGATTCCCATTGCTAAAACTTGATTTTTCTCATCTTTTGATCATCCTCTAATTGTAGGCAATTTTGAAGGGACAATGAAACCTAAAATACACTAGTAAGTTTTTCCGCAATAACCTCCTTCTTCTTTTTCATCTTACAGGTGGTTAAAGCATCCGAACGTCTCGGCCAATGGGGCTCCAAACCCTCGGAGGAACCAGATGAAAGCCTCAATCATGATTGATATTCGGTGAGCTAAAGATTTCTCAAAGAACTATGTATGCATGTCTGTAGATGGCATTTTCTTGTTTCCTTATTTCTCCAAATTCTGATTGTTTTACCCACATTTCGGCAATGTGGGTAACCTAGAAATGGGAGATTTGAGTTAAGCTAATCGTGTTTCCATAGTGGATATGGTGTCACGTACTTGTGCAATAGCAGCTTCATTTCGACCATTGGAGAGCTGTAGAGACTGTTGTGTTTTTAGAGCTCTAGTACAAACTAGTAAAGAGGTTGCGCGCATAACCAGGCCCAATAATACAATTGATAGTTATATACAAATTAATTATGGCCAATGCTAACTCTAACAATATTTTTTAGTGTTCCGTAACTTTTGGGCAATATGGTTCGTAACATTTTCAATATGATTCGTAATATTTTTGTGTTTCGTAACTTTTTATTCATAAGAGATAATCTATTTGTAACATTTTATGGGTGCATATGCTTCCCATATAGATGCCAGATTTTTATTAAAACATGTGTGGATATATAGAGTCTATTTGTAAACCATTTTAATGAAACCGCAAACTAAAATATTTTGTTCTCATTTTTTTAGCTTCCATTAAACCATAAATGCCAAATTAAATCCCTATAGTTGTGGGCCGATTTCAATACAGTCCTTATATTTTCAAATGTCTCAATTTCATCCTTATAGTTTTATATAGGTTTCAATTTGGTCATTGTGTTTTAAATGTTTCACTTTCATCCTCAAGTTTTGATGTTTGTTTCAATTTGTTTTTCCTTTCAAGTTTATAAAATTATGAATTAAGGTTCCCAAATTGAAACTGACATAAATCTGTAAGGACCAAATTGAAATCTAACCATAATTATAGGGACTTAAACATTAGATAAGCCTAAAATCAATCCAAATAACCGGTTTGGTCTGGTTGGTCTAGTTTCTGTTTTTTCGATTTTCTTGTACACAACACACCTCTCCCCTTCAACCGACCACCGTCAGTTCCATCTGTACCCTCCGATGCCTCTCTCTTTTCGGTCTTAGGCTCTGATGACAACCCTCCTTGTGCTCCCCTTCGCTGCCATTGCTAGCAAAAACAGTAGAATTCCTGTTATATGGTTTTGAGTTTCCAGTCGCAGGCTTGCAGCAATAGGCACACTCTGCAAGCAAAAATAATTCTAGATTATGCTTCCCTTTGTGGTGTGGATGTCCTCTGCAGATGTAACTATTTACATTGATGTTCTGTTCAACCTCCATAGTTGTGATAAGTGCCATAATGCACACATTTAGTCCGCCTAATTTATATTTTCTGTGCCATTAACTATTATTAGTATTTGATTTATTTTGTGGTATTTTTGTGATTACAAGTCACAAGGTTACTTGTATCATGGACCGGGAGGTGTTGCGCAGCCTTGTGCTACGCAGCAGAGACGTTCACTGCATAAAGCTCGTCGAGTACTACAAGTGGACCAAAAATCAACTCGATTATATCGTTAAGTGCGTCATCAGAACACAAATACCTTGAAAAGAAATGGAACACAAATGGACACAAATACTGGATCAAAACTACTGAACCCATTTGTTTTCAAGTTATTTGTATTCCGATGAGGCATTTAATGATGTCCAATCGAGTTGATTTTTGGTGCACTCGTAGTACTCGACGAGCTCTACGCGGTGAACGTCTCCGATCATCTGAAAAATGCCAGCGCTGCCGAGCCATGAGGTTGCACAACACCCCCCTCTGTCCATCAAAATTGGCCTTGGGAAGCTAAAGACCAGTATGAACGAAGTCTGTGAGTGGCCCATGCATTCTGATGGCAACCCACTCCTTATCCGCTCCCCAACACTCTCCCTCTTTCCCATGTTTCTGTCTTTTTGTTTCTTTCATTTATTTTTTACTTTTTCATGTCTCCCAACTACCTAATCTTATTTTATGTTTGTACTATTTTACTGGACCAATTGTTTGTATAATTGGGAGGAAGTAGTCAGAAACAAAGGAGGAGGAACTTCGGACAAAAGGCCAAGGAAGAAGGAAGAGGAGTTTGTGCTCCACGCTAGGAGCAGAGGCTCTGCCTCTGCCTCTGCCTCTGTTCTGAAAAATCTGTAACGATGATCTTCCATTTTATTCTTGGAATGTAGAGGAAATCCTGGCCAAGTAATTTTAGTTATTGTATTTGATTTTTTTGTTTTTGCTTCTATTTGTTCAATTAATGGTATGCCTATTTATCTTTCATTTTGTTAAATGATTTTCTCGAGTATTCAAGATTACGTATTTGATTTCTGTGATTTCAAACACTATGCCATACAATAGTTTTCACATAAAGTATAATTAAGAAATGAGATAGCCATTTGTCACTTCGGAAATTTTTGTCTATCCTTTACGTGTGTTTACTGTTTCATTCACTAAAACATCTTTACTCAAAATGTATGTTTGTGATTTCATGCATGCATTTGGAAATCATTTTCATAAAGCCCATTAAATCAAAATAGTAGAGGCTAACCATTGGTTGGGCGATGAGAGGTGCCTATACTCCTTTCCTCGTTGTACCTTAGCTCCCAAACCAAGGGAATCTCTATCCTTTTTTTCTTAGATTCTTATAAACTAAGTGGCGGTTCTCAAACAAGCAACAGCAACGGGCACCAATCAGTTCTTTTTCATATTCTTTTTCCTGCATATTTTTTTTTAAAACAATTGAAGGAAGAGGAAGAGAGGCACCACATGGCTACCGGAATTGTGTTCTACATGAAGCAACATGGTATTTCAAAGCCTGAGGACATTAGTGAGATGTACAAAAGAATTGAGAATGCATGGAAGGACGTCAACGAAAAGATGTTAAGACCACCTCCAGCATCCAAAGAGCTCCTCACGCCGGCCCTGAATATAGCACGCACTTCCGATGTACTTTACAAATTACAAGAATGACTCATGAGGATATCATTATCGCACTGCTCGGAGATCCAATCCCCGTATGACCATATATATGCATGGTTTCAGTTGGTGTTTTAATTCTCCAAATAAAAAATATGACTAAATTGACGAAATGACTGGAAGTAGTTGGAGATTGCAAACCTATTCCCGCGTGTAGTTGAAGAAAAAGGATAAACTTGAGAGAAGCAAGTGGGTTCTCAGCAGCCCAAAATTAAAACGTGGAGAACTGTTCATTATCATGCCAGAAGACTTTTGGTGTTTCCGTAATACGTTTTGTGATTTGATAATAAATGAGAGTTTATCTCATTTTGTTTTTTCTGATTGTTAAGCCTATAAATATGTTTGTAATTGGATTGTAAAAGTATGCAAATACAAGTGATCAAGTGTGTGAGAAAAGTGTGTATTTTCTCAGAGTGTTTATGAAATACAAAGTTTGAGAGAATTTGTTTGATACTTGTTTTTTTTTTTTTTTTTTTTGTTTGATACTTGTTTGATACTACTCTGTTTGCATCAATGGTGTCAGAGCTCAGGCTCATCCACAAAAATTCTCTCAAAAAAATTCCTTTGATGTGCTACTGCTAGTGTAGCCCAGAAACCAATTCACCCAAAATCAAATTTTTGAGTGAAGTTTGAAGATTGACTCACCAACATAAGTCGACTCTTTGAGCCCAGAAAGAGCCGACCGTCGTAGGCACCTTTTTTGACGGAGCCAAGAGGATTACGACACCGTTTCTGTCCAGAAACTTGCAGCAGTTCAAATCGATTTCACCGGAGTCTCGTACTCGTCGACGAGGCGAAGAAATTGGTACCGCACCCATCAAAATTGGAGCTCTATCCATCCCGCACGCTTTGTCTGAAAGTGCTGAGCGAAGAAGAAGAAGTTTCGAAGGAGAACAAGCGAAGAAGCTGTTGGGATTTTTCCCAAGTTAAATGTGGACTTTGGAAAATAGAAAAGAAAAAGAAATTGACATTAGTTTTGCATGGGAAATTAGAATGGTTCGGTGGTTCAATTAATGTTTGGTTTGGTGGCATGGAGACTGGAAATATTAAATGTGAACTTCGGTGGAGGAATTAAAATGGATTTGCCGGCTGTGCTTAGTGGAGTTCCAAGAAGCATTTGTTGCTGCTGCCTCCTGAAGCTTCCTGTGGGAATTTTCAAGGGTCAACCTTGCATGTATTTAAAGTGTGTGTGTGCCGTGCATATGGGTAGAGACAGTGCTGCGTGTGTAAGAAAACAGAGAGAAAAAAAAAATGTGTGCTGTGTATGAACAGTGAGAGTGGAGAGAATTGTGTGTGAACTAGAGAGAGTTGTGTGAGTGTGAGAGTGTATCTCCTCCATTGTAAATCTCTTGTTCATAGTGAAAAGTATTCTCTCTCCCGTGGACGTACCCGATTTTGGGGAACCACGTAAATTTGTTTGTGTTCTTTGTTTCGGTTTATTTGTGCGTGTGGTGTGTTTGTTTGTTCGATCTATAACAAGTGGTATCAGAGCTACGGTATGGCGGGAAGCTACGGTATGGCGGGAAAAAGCACCGGGTTTGCTATCGAACTTTTCAATGGCCACAATGATTTCACTCTTTGGCAACAAAGGGTGAAGAACATGTTGACGAGAGAAGGTTTGGCGAAGACACTCAAGAAAAAATCTGAAAAGCCGGAGGATGTGACGGATGCTAAATGGGAGGAGATGAGAGATCTTGCAAATAGCACGATTCAATTGTATCTCGGAAATAGCACTCTTCGGGAAGTCATCAATGAAACGGATCCGGCGGAACTTTGGGCAAAGTTGGAGAGTAGGTACAAGTCGAAGTCTTTAACGAATCGGTTGTCGTTAAAGAAACAATTGTATGGGTTAAATATGTCCGAAGGAGGAATTTTTAATGAGCATTTGGATGAGTTTAATCGGCTACTAACGGAGTTGGATGCCATTGGTGCAAAGATCGAAGAGGAAGATAAAGCAATACTCTTGTTGGTTTCATTGCCGCCGTCGTATGAGCATCTTCGGACTACTTTGATGTACGGGAAGGACACTCTCAAGCTTGATGAGGTTATTGCCACCCTCCTATCCCATGAGTCGATGCAAAGGAAGGGGAAGGAGAGCGTAAGCTTTTCGGAGGAGCGTGTTGTGGTTGCATCCAATGGTGGTCAAGACCGGGGTAGAAAAATCGAGAGGCAAGGTGGATCAAATTGGAGGGCCCGTTCACAATCAAGGGGGCGTTCACATTCACGTGGTGGTGAGTCTCGATGGGTTGACTATAGAAAATGTTATTTTTGTGAAGAAGAGGGACACATAATGAAGTTTTGCCCAAAACTCAAAGCAAAGATTGAGAAGGAGAAAGGGAAGGAAAATTCCGAAGCGGCGGTGGTTGAGAATTTTGTCAAAGATGACGGTGATTTGCTTACAGTAACTTCCGAAGGTATGGATCATTTTGATTGGGTTATGGATTCCGGTTGTTCTTTTCATATGTGTTCAAATAGAAATTATTTTTATTCGTATGAGGCTTGTGATAAAAGTAATGTGAGGATGGCGAACAATACGGTGAATAAGGTTATTGGCATGGGCACGGTACGGTTTCGGATGGCCGATGGAAGATTTGTGAGATTAACTGGAGTCCGACATGTTCCGGGATTAAAGAAAAATTTGATTTCATTGGGAATGTTACATTCCAATGGTTGTCGGTTTGCATCAAGTGATGGAGTTCTTGAGGTGTTTAAAAATGAGAAAGTGGTGTTGCAAGGGAAATTATTGGGAAATTTGTATAAGCTCCAAGGTCGCGTTGACGTGAGGCGTACAAATGTTGGGTACCGAGCAAGCAAAAATTATGGGCGTCGGGTTACAAAAGTGTGGCGTGTAAAGGTGCAAGCAAATGAATCTCTATGTGTGGAGAACAAGATGGAAAAAGAGGTAGCTAAAGTGATGGTGTTTGAAAAAGTTGATGAAGAAAAATTGAGCACAAGAAAAAGGGTCACTTTCGCACCAAATTTGGTTTCGGATGTTTTCGGTTAGGCATTCGGGCGAGGGGGTGCGAGGTGCCCGAGCAAGGGGGTGCATTTCACTTGGGAAAAGGGGTGTTTGTTGGGATTTTTCCCAAGTTAAATGTGGACTTTGGAAAATAGAAAAGAAAAAGAAATTGAAATTAGTTTTGCATGGGAAATTAGAATGGTTCGGTGGTTCAATTAATGTTTGGTTTGGTGGCATGGAGACTGGAAATATTAAATGTGAACTTCGGTGGAGGAATTAAAATGGATTTGCCGGCTGTGCTTAGTGGAGTTCCAAGAAGCTTTTGTTGCTGCTGCCTCCAGAAGCTTCCTGTGGGAATTTTCAAGGGTCAACCTTGCATGTATTTAAAGTGTGTGTGTGCCGTGCATATGGGTAGAGACAGTGCTGCATGTGTAAGAAAACAGAGAGAAAAAAAAAATGTGTGCTGTGTATGAACAGTGAGAGTGGAGAGAATTGTGTGTGTGAACTAGAGAGAGTTGTGTGAGTGTGAGAGTGTATCTCCTCCATTGTAAATCTCTTGTTCATAGTGAAAAGTATTCTCTCTCCCGTGGACGTACCCGATTTTGGAGAACCACGTAAAATTATTTGTGTTCTTTGTTTCGGTTTATTTGTGCGTGTGGTGTGTTTGTTTGTTCGATCTATAACAGAAGCTAAATTTACTAGCTTCCTGTATGTGACCTTTTGAAAAAAGACAAAAGAGCACTTGGTTCTTTAAAGAAAGAAAAAGAAGGTTTCCAGTACATCATACTTGTTCTTTTAAAAGAAGGGTCTTGCTAATGTGTCTATTAAGCACACATTAAGCACACAAATAAACAAAAATAAAACACACTTTAATATACATTTTACACTTTTCAATACATTTTCACATATCTCTATACACTTTTCATACATTTTAATTTAATTTTTTAACCTTAACGTGTGCCTATTAGGCAAACGTTAGCATTTTCCTTGAAAAAAAAAGGTTAGTACATCATATTTGTTCTTTTAGTACTACAGCGGTACTCGTTTTTTGAAAAAAGCATTTGGTCAGGGGTTGTTGTCTACGATTACTACCTCATTAACAAGGGATGGTTGTCTATCACTGATTGTTTTTCAAACTCCTCCCACGATCCAACCGTGCGACACACCTGCCATCACCATAAAAGGTAAAGGAGAAAATACAGTCCACACCCCTGAAATTTTGCATTATCCCATCCAAATTCAAAAGTCCAAAATTCCTTTTTCTTTTGACCTTGTCCACTTATAAAATTCCTTCTCTCCCCCAAAAATATCAACCCCACTTTCGGAAAAAAAAACCCAATGGCCAATGGAGCTACACCAACGCTTATTCCAAAGCTCACCAAGGACAATTATGATAATTGGTCCATCCAAATGAGATCACTATTGGGTGCTGAAGAAGTCATGGAGATAGTCGAAAACGGGTACGAGGAACCTGCCTCAAAAGAAGCAGAAGCATCTTTGAAGGAGGAACAAAAAACAACGCTCTGTGCCGAGCGAAAAAAGGACTGCAAAGCCAGGTCTATTATCTACCAATGACTTGATGAGATGACGTTCGAGATCATCACTTCCGCTACATCTTCCAAAGAAATTTGGGAGACGCTGCAGAAAACATACAAAGGTGCCGACAAAGTAAAGAGGATTCGTGACAAATTTATCATATTGATTCTTGATTCAGAAACACAGAAGAATAAGAGCTGATCTCTCTAACTGGAAAATGAAAATGTTATTCTCGATGCCTGCAAATGATGCACTATTACACTTTATATGCTAGACCAATGGATGCATCCTATTGGACACTATTCTATCACCTGGATTGCTGAGGTGGCACACAACTAATTCTCCCGCCTAAGACCAACAAAAACAAACACACAGAGCTAACTAACTGAATACAACTGAATCAAATTACAACTGAAAACAAAACCAAATGAAATTGAAATGCCAAATGAACTACAACACTACTCCTGCACATGTATCCAATCGGATTGTGACACGTGTCCATTCTGTTACAACGGAGTTTCTCGTGACCTCTGAAGGATTTGAGCCGCCTGAGTGACCCGAACCATTCCTACCCGGGTTGCTCAAGTTATACCCGCATCCGAATTGCTCGGATAACGAGCTCGGGAAGTTCTCTGGGCTTTATGGCCCTTTTGGGACGAGGCCTGGGGTAATCCCAATTAAGCCTGAATTTTCTCTAATAACTGGGCCCTTCGGCCCATATGCCCGAATGGGTTGGGCATGTTTCCCCGAATTATTTAGGCCCACACAATAGCCCCTCAACTCTCTTCAACCATCATTCGGATCAGTTTGGGCAGAGTTGAACCGAATGATTACCGAACCACGGGACCGAGTGATGTTCCCATGCCATGGTGGATTTTTGCTCTGTGGGAATTGCTCGAGTAGCTTCATTCTTTGTCTGCACCGTTTGCCACGTGGAGGGCCAGGGTTTGCCAACTGTTCATGAAAAGACGCAATGACTGCGGGCATTAATTACCGTGGTACGCGCCTATTGAAATGAGACATGTGTCCCACGTTTTCACCGGTCGCGCCGCTTCACCTTCGGGTTCATGGTTTGAAAAGGAGTACTATAAAAGGAGAGAGGCACAGTGAGAAAAATCTTTACTCCTGCCTACTCTCTCTGCCATTGCTGTTGCTTGCTTCAACCCAAGTTTCTTGCAGACAACCTTTGCAGTCTCTACCAACCTTTGCATATTTTTTTCTGCGTAGATTATGTCTTCTTTTGGTTTTTTCTCCAATATGAACAGTGAAAACGATGTCACATCACTCAACCTGTTCTTCCCGAGAGTCGTTATTCATGGCCTTTTCGGCCCAGAAAAGCCTGCTCGGCTTCAGTAGTTGTCTCTGGGTTTGTCTATGTAGCTATCTGTTTCTCACCCGTGCACGTTGTTAGGTTTCGAAAAATGGTCATCAGTGTCTCCTCCAGTGATATCGATGCCTCATTCGATTGCTTATTGGCAGCAATGGGAACATCATGTGTTATGGGTGTAGCTACGCCTTTTCGCTTGTGCTTTCTTTCCCCAGTAACATTTATATGATTCCATTAAATCAATTGGCAGCAAACCATAATAAGTTCAACATAATAAAGCTACAAACAATCCATGATATTACCCAGAAACTTATATTCATGTGGAAGTCCAGTAAAATAATTAATATATGCTTCATTGATTCATCATAACATTCCAAGTTCTCTTACCTCTGACAGAGTCCGATCTTCCCTTTGATTCGGGGTCGTTGATGCCTTTAGGCTCTTTCACTATTCCTAGTTTTGGGCCCGAAACTCCTGTGGTGGTTTTCACTCCTGAATAAGAAGGTGAATTTTAGATTCAAATATTTGTAAAACTATACAACATACGACACTAACGTGGGATACTAAACTTCATATCTAACACGACTTACTATCATACCACATTCGCCACTAAATTGTTCAATAAACATTCGAAATCAACAAATCAAAATTTCGTGTCCCATTGTTCTATAAACCACTATTAGATTGGAGGTTAATTAGTTTTTCGTGTCCCATTGTTTATCAGTAGATTTGGTTCACTGGTTCACCATTATGAACTTTCCATTAGCCCTTATGAAATTTAAATTTATGGTTCACTGATTCACCGTTTTTCTATGCAAAAACTCATCACATCACGACCAAAAATGAACATGGAACTACCATTAAACCGCATATTTACATGGTCAAAATACTACCGATCCTTCATAATTTTTTGTCCAAAATGGTGAACCATACTCAGTCTTCCAAAACCTTAAAAAATGAACATGGTTCAATTGTTCACCATACGCAAACTTGCACTACATATACAAATGGTGAACCCAAAAACCATGATCACAATATATCCGTAAAAATCCATTTTTTCCCCAAAATAAAACCTTTGTTGATTGTTAAACCATAACTAATTTCTAAAAAAAACCCTAATTTCAATCGACCAAAGATTGTAGCTTCAAAATGGTGTACAAACCCTAAGTCTTACCCTTGGTAGATTAATTGCAAGAAAATCCAAAAAAAAAACCCTGCGGTACTTTAAATTGACGGTTGGTTTTCAAAAACCCATATTAGGTATTAAACGAAGGAGAAGGTGGTTCGAACATCGGAAAAACATGGAAGATTGTGGCTTGGGGAGAAATCTTACTCGCCATTGCCGTGATGCCTTCGTCGTGCACTACCTGGGGTGGTACACCGGTGTTGAAATCTGCAGAAATTTCATCTCATGAACCACCGATTCGCCGTCACTGAACTTGTTTTCTTCGTGGTCGCACAAAACCTGGGTAATGGGATGTGGTGGTTTGCGGAATTTTCTGGTGGAGGATCGGTGGGGTTCCACCGAAAAATGAGGGATTTGGGATGGTTCGATTAGGGTTTTCTTTCTCACCGAAAAATCTGGATTGGGACGATTTGGGGGAGTGTTGGGGATTCACTGAGAAGTTCGGGATTTTGGATGATCTGGGACGGTTTTGGTTGAGGGTGGGGTTTCACCGAAAAAATTGGGGATGGTTGGGAAGTTGGGATGGTTTTGGGATGATAGATATTCCATAACCGTCTAATACTAATATAAAGAGGTTTCAAAACTGACCGAAATTAGTGGAATATGAAGGTATTAAATTTTCGACAGTTTTTTGGGATGATTTCAGGACTACTAATATTTCCAAAATCTGTCTATAAAATCTATGAAATTAAAAAAGGCAAAAACAAAAAGCAAGGGCTTTTGGGGTATTAATTAGAAATCCGGATGGAATCATAACAATTCGAAATCACTAGGATGGATCATAAACTTTTTATTTGTTTAGGATGGCTAATTAACTGCTCCAATTAACTTATTAAAGAACCCCGACACAATTATTGAAGACTGCGCATCGATGCTATATATTTTAAATCAAGCCCACTTAATTAGGAACCTTTTTTATTAGCTCACCACTTCTGATTAATCCTACTACTCCCTCTTCAAATTTGTGGTAATCACCCTTTGTCATTTGCTTATATATTATGTACACAAAAGAACATTTCTTCCGAAATCATTGACTCAAAACATTTATGCACTTTCCACTGCAGTATTTTCGGTATGTTTAGACTATAAGTAGTCAAAGTTAGTTAATGTATGTGATGAGAATGACTTATGGAAGGAATACCAAAAATACAGACAATACCGTAACTTAGAATAAGGCCGAGTTTCCACTATGGTATATTCGGTATTCTTGGATTACAAGTTGTCATGTCAGAGAGTCGTTCTCCTCAAATACCTCAACTGATTTGACAATTTGTAATACAAGAATACCGAAAATATCAAACATACCATAGTGGAAAGTCACCCTAAAAATATGTATATATAGATAGCGAGATGGAGATAGAGATATATAGCACACATATACGTACCAGTGTCACTCTAGCTCCCCTCTTGAAGTCCATTTCTCCCTTCACCAGTTCAGAACACTCTTTCTCCCTCTCTCTGGAAAGAGAAACTTATTGTGGATGACAGGAAGTTAAGCAAGCTCAATCCCAGAAAGATTAATTATTGACTCTGTTTTTCCCAGTAAGTCTCTGTTTCTCATGTATCTCTATCTGTTCTTTAATTATTATTATTTTTCCCTTGTCTGTTGCAAGCTACTCGATTTGGTTTTCATGTTTATATGGAAAACACCAACCTATGTATTCTTTTAAACTCCAAAAAAGCAGTAATTAGAAGTGCTGCTGATTGCAAACACTTGTGTTTTTGATGATTTTCCAGGATATCCCGATTAAATAAAGTAGTATAAAGTATAAACTACATTACAGGTTCAATAATACTCCCTCCGTCCCGAATTTATTGTCCATTTACATGCATGTATGACGTTTTTCAATTTATTATCCGAACGTCTCGACCTATGGTTTTTGAAACCCTCCGAGGAACTAGATGAAAGCCTCAACCATGCTTCATCACATCCTTCTGCAATAGATAGTATCATCACATCCTTATGCAATAGCAGCTTCATTTCTAGCATTGGTGAGCTGTAGAGAACGCTGTGTTTTTTTATTTTTGGAGATTTACAAAAGATATATTCACACAAAATGCTTGTTGATATTCATTCTCTACACGTCCAAAATCCTAACTTAATCAGCTGTGTCTAAAAAC